>JALPQI010021898.1:0-21627 GCA_025490895.1 Thaumatotibia leucotreta
TCTGTTTTGTCGTTTTCATTAGGTTTGTTGTTATCCTGCTCTGCTGCCTTTTCTTCTGTTGTTTCTTTTTCCTTTTCTTTCTCTTTTTCTTCTTGTTGTGGTTTTCTACCTCGTTTGAGAGGTTGTTTTGACGGTGTACTGTTAGCCTTTTTGCCTTTAGCTGAAAATAAAAACAAATTTTAGTTATTGGTTGCTCTTATAATGGTTACCTAATCAAACCTATGGAAGATAAAAGAATGCAAGGTAGACCAAACTATAGATGGAGAGACGAGCTGGGCAGGTTCCACAGACACTGGTGAAGAACAGCATGGAACAGAAAGGAATGGGAAAATTTGGGAATGGGAAATTTTGCATGTCCCAAGCGGAAAAGGCCTCCCTTTTCCGCTTGGGACATGCAAAAACGAAAAACACTTAGTATTAAGCATAAATATAATTTGTAAAAATTGCATGAAATAAAGTCTACTATTACTATTACCTAATCAAAACATGATTAGTGAAAAATATAGGAAAATGTTTCATCACTTTTGCAAATCTTTTAATTAAACAGGCTTTTTTTATCGACCAACCAGATTTAGAGGGTTCATTCTTAAGTAATAGAGATGAACTTTAACTATGGGACAACATCCCATTCGAGAAAAAAAAATCTGATGTTTATACATTTCCGCTTACTTCGGTTTGTATACAAAATCAGTTTTTTTAGAAGTGCAGCTATTGGGCATAATATCGAGCACTGGGATACATTATCAGTATGCTTAGCACATGATTGGTTTGTCAGTATGTCGCCGCGAGATAGATATTCCATCTTTTATTAACCATATGAATGGATAGCCTATCTCGCCACGACATGTTGTCGCATCAATCCTGTGCTAAACCTACTGAATAATTATTATAATTTATTACCAGGTGTGGATTTCTTTTCACCGTCGTCCGTCTCTGCCTCCTGTTCGTTAGCGGCGTCTACTGCGGCCTTCATTGTGTGGGCGATGGGTTGAGACATTTCTGGAACGAATAAATGATTATTAGAGGGTTATCGCGGTAAGAATACATTTGTCACCACCACAACTCTTCCCGTGGGTGTCGTGGTGTGATTGAGGGATGAAAGTGTCACTGACCATTCATTTATTTATGCAGCTGCAGCATCATAATAGTGGAGACATTACTGCGATCGCCAACCCGCTTTTCCAGCGTGGCGATTATGGGCTTATGCGTGTATGGTTCCTGCTATCTGGAGCCGAAGGAGGTCAAAACGCTGCCGCAGGGATCGGAACCAGTTTTTTACAAAAACCTCTAAATAGCTAAATATTTTAAACTGTTTTCGCTTTCCATGTAGTTGTCAACATTCTATGTAATTATTAACATTGTATTTTATGTAATAATTAACATTGTATTTTTGAATTACCCCATTAACAAAAATTATATATACCAAAGGACGAAAAAGAATTGAATTCGAACCGTTCTTTTATATGGAGATAAAACCGTTATCCGATCCCTGGCCGCTAGGTTCCGTCCTCAAACATATTGAGTTGATAGAACAATCCCTAGGGTAGGCGAAACAGGGGGCAATTACACAAAATATCCCAATAGCTCGAAGTGTGTCCGTAAGGGCCCCACCCTACTAACAAATCAAACATGTAAACCGCACGCCATACTAAAACGCTTTTCAAAAACGGTCCTAAATTTTAGTTGACAAGTGACACCCCCTCTTCAATGCATCACGGTAATTAATTTGAAAGTCAGCCTATAAAAAATTAAACCGCCATTTAAAAATATTTGTGATTGGTCCATCAAAATTTTGATTGGCTATATTTATAAACATTTGTCAAATATGCGTGGTTTTAATAAAAGCGCTATGTCGTGCCCATCTTGGCACAATTGAACAATTGTTTTTGGGGGCATTTTCGAGCTGGCGTTAGACGTCCATGTTATATATGGTCGCAGGCCCCACCAATAAGATAAAATAAGTACCAACATACCGATTGGTTCGTGCACCATTTCTAGAAGTTTGTCAGCGTGCAGGTTTTCTGTAGCGGCCTTGAACTGTGCCACTCGCTCGTTGAACAACTCCGAGAATGATAAGCCTTCTGGGACGTGGAACAGATCCTGAAATTAAAAAAAAACATTAAATTAAAGTTGTTTTCAACATCGGTCAAGGGTATTTCTCATATAGATTTGTGATTTGTCACAGCCAGAAAGTTAACATTACCTTAATTTCTTTATCGGTCATTATTTTGAAAATATACGCTGCTGCCCATCATCAATCTTGTAGAATGGTTAGTGACACTTCAATCCCTTAGTCGACTCTTAAGACACCCGCAGGAGGAGTTGGGGCGGTGACAAATGTATTCTTACTGCCGTCACCACACGGCATAATTTATATACCTAAATTAAATCTAACTATACTAACTAACCTATATCTAAGATTGACCCTTGTGGCATTGTACCGAATTGCTGGCGGCATTTCCTCGCTGTATCGCAACACTGATGTTGTGCGAGGAAGTTGCCAGCTCTTCGGTCTTTAGTTACGTCAACACCCCTCAGCTATTCTTCAGAATGATGTTCTGAATGTTAAAAGTCACGGTACATTATAGTTTTCTCAAAATATGGTACCTATTTTTTAGTATCATAAAAACTTATGAATTTTTTCCGTCTAAAATCACGTTATTTCGAAAGTTTGTATACCACATTTTTTGTTGCTTGAGCAATTTCCCATCAAAGTGGGGTTTTCAGAAAAAAAAAATGCGACTGTCTTCTTTTTTGCCATTTCGTCCCATAGTGTGTAAAATATGGTACCTATTTTTTGGCCCCAACTCCCCAACTCCTCCTGCGGGTGTCTTAAGAGTCGACTCGCATGGTGATGAAGAGGGTGTCTGCCTTCCTTCCTTAGGACGAGAAAATGCACCTGAAAAGTTACATTTAGACGGCCGAGCGCTAGCTAGGCCATATAGCGAAGTCGGCAATTTCTCTTTAAGACAATACAATTTACTACAGGATTTAGACGGCCGAGCGCAAACGAAGTCGTATAAGAATACGAAGCTGGTAATCTCTCTTCACCACGAGGAAAATACGTCTTATAAGGGGACAAGCGCTCATCTCCCAGGAGGGGGCTTTGCCCTCGTACACTCGCATCCGCTTCACGTAGCCACTACCCGCATGGTGGAGAAGAGCGCGTCGGCCTTGGGGCTTGTCCATTAATCACATCATACTGCATAGGGGGAGAGGGGGTCAAGAAAAAATCACCAATTATCACCATAGGGGAGGGGGGGTCATCGGACAAATCACGTGTCATTTTTTGTCACTCTGCTGAACAGCATACTTTTTTTAAAACATAACCAGATGTCAAATCCTGAACTGAGTTTCAAAACTTTGCGGATATTTACCTCGTAGTTGGCAAAAGTTTTTTCCCGTCACGTGTTCTAAATAAAGTACGTAAATTGAAGTGTTATTAAAAGGACTACTTAAGTTGGCAAAAAATTACACGTCATATTGGCTAGGGGGGGCGGGGGGTGTCCTGAAAATATCACCATGGGGGGTGGGGGGGTCTAAAATAGGCCAAAATCGTATGACGTGATTAATGGACAAGCCCTTGTTGCGGATGCGGTGCGCCTGCTTGCTGAACGTGAGCGCCTCCGCTTCGCTCATCTCCCAGGAGGGGGCGTCGCCCTCGTACATCCGCTTCACGTAGCCACTAACCCGCATGGTGGAGAAGAGCGCGTCGGCCTTGTTGCGGATGCGGTGCGCCTGCTTGCTGAACGTGAGCGCCTCCGCTTCGCTCATCTCCCAGGAGGGGGCGTTGCCCTCCGCATCCGCTTCACGTAGCCACTAACCCGCATGGTGGAGAAGAGCGCGTCGGCCTTGTTGCGGATGCGGTGCGCCTGCTTGCTGAACGTGAGCGCCTCCGCTTCGCTCATCTCCCAGGAGGGGGCGTTGCCCTCCGCATCCGCTTCACGTAGCCACTAACCCGCATGGTGGAGAAGAGCGCGTCCGCCTTGTTGCGGATGCGGTGCGCTTGCTTGCTGAACGTGAGCGCCTCCGCTTCGCTCATCTCCCAGGAGGGGGCGTTGCCCTCCGCATCCGCTTCACGTAGCCACTAACCCGCATGGTGGAGAAGAGCGCGTCCGCCTTGTTGCGGATGCGGTGCGCTTGCTTGCTGAACGTGAGCGCCTCCGCTTCGCTCATCTCCCAGGAGGGGGCGTTGCCCTCCGCATCCGCTTCACGTAGCCACTAACCCGCATGGTGGAGAAGAGCGCGTCCGCCTTGTTGCGGATGCGGTGCGCTTGCTTGCTGAACGTGAGCGCCTCCGCTTCGCTCATCTCCCAGGAGGGGGCGTTGCCGACGTACACTCGCATCCGCTTCACGGTCTCCATGCAGGTTGGGTGCTTTAGCAGCATGAGGGCTGCCAGGTCCAGTTCTGAAAAAAAAAAAACAAGTATAATTATAGCTCAACTGGTGAACATAAAGAATAAAGAATTCACCTAAGCTGGCATGAATCAATCAAGTGACAGAAAATATCTATGTTGAGTGTCAAAATTACAGTTTTTTCTAGTCCATATTTTCTGAGATAATCGCTCCAGAAGAAAAAAAATTGGGTCCCCCCCCCTCTAACTTTTGATCCGTAAGTCCAAAAAATATGAAATAAATCATGAATAGTGGGCTTATATAATAATTTAAAATAACCGGCCTAGCCGTTTTTTAATTTTTGCTGATGACACCAACGCCATAATTTCTGCAGATAACATAACTGAATTGAACAACAGAGTTAATTTACACCCTAAATGCCTTTGTTGACTGGTTTGATGTTAATGATTTGAAGTTGAACTTCACTAAGACTAACGTAGTGCTTTTTAGGGTTCCGTAGCCAAAATGGCAAAAACGGAACCCTTATAGATTCGTCATGTCCGTCTGTCTGTCTGTCACAGCCGATTTACTCGGAAACTATAAATGCTCCAGTAACGAAATTTGGTCAAGATATGTGTTGTATGAACCGCTACAGGGTTATGATACTAAATTGTAAAAAAAAACCATTGGGGTGGGTGCCCTCCATACATGTAACTGAGGGATAGAAACATTTTTTTAGTTGTATATAAGCGTGTGAGGTATTAATAGAAAGGTCTTTGAAAATGATATGAAGGTTTATTCATTTAATTTTTATTTAAGCAAATCGTTTTCGAGATATCAGCTCTCAAAGTCTGAAAAATGTGTCCCCCCCCCCCCCTCTATTTTTTAAACTACACGATATAAAATTAAAAAAAAAAAATATGCTATGCACATTAATAAACTCTATCAACGATTTTTGGTTTGATTAAATTATATCCTATAGTTTTTGAGGTAGGTTGATTTAACTGTATTTTTTTAATAATAAATTGATAATGGTACGGAACCCTTCGCGCGCGAGTACGACACGCACTTGGCCAGTTTTTAAAACAACATATAATAGTAAAGACGTTCTGCGAATTAAGTCTTGTGGTGTCACAATGAATCAAGTGGAATCTGTGAAATATCTTGGCGTTTGCATAGATTCTAGTTTAAATTGGAAAAATGAGTTGACATCAATGGTAAAGTCTGTAAGTTCAGCTTGCTGTGTATTGAGAAGTTTTAAAAGCTACATCGTCTCAACTTAAAATGGTATATTTTTCGTTAATACAGTCAAAATTCAGATATAGCATTAAATTTTGGGGGAACAGTTACAGATACAATATCAACTCAGCTTTTGTAGCATAGAAAAGGGCCATCCGAATCATGGCCAATTCCGCAAGACACGTCATATAGAGGTTATTTCGCTCAGTATCAAATCTTAACAGTACGTAGTTTATACATTATCATTGTTCTCACTGATTTGATGAAACATTAATCTGATTTGGAAAATCCTGAGGAGAGGAAAAAACGCTTGCATTCCAGAAGAAAAGACTTACCTCTAACTATTAAGTCAAGATTGAACGTCGTTAAGCACTCTGCAGGCAGTGTTGGGCAAAACGTAATTGAATTACTAATTAATAATTACAGTTACTAAAAGTAATTGTGATTACAAATTACAATTACAGGGAAAATTAATTGTAATCATAAGTTTCAATTACAATTACAAAATGTAATTATTAATTGAATTATTAATTACTATTTGCAATTAATTACTTATAGAGTTGCAAATTACTTTTGTCTTATAGAATATTTTTGATCCCATATTTTTTTAATAAAATAAATGGTCGGCGAAAATATGATTAGATACTTTATATTCTGGAAATATACTATTTGTGTGCCAAATTTGAGTCAATTCAAATAAATATAAATATAGGTACACACAATTATTGTATTGATTATTAAATCATTGCAATCAGACCAAGTAAACACGTATGCTTCTCATCGTTTATAAAAAAGTAGACTTAAAGTAATTTAGTAATTTAATTACACATTAATGTAATTACAATTACAAATTACATAGTAATTTCAATTACATGAAATTTTAATTACATTCAATTTAATTAACGTAATTGATTTAATAATTATGTAATTTGTAATTAAATTATAAAAAGTAATTAATTGCGCCCAACACTGTCTTTTTTTTTTTTTTTATACCACGTCGGTGGCAAACAATCATACGGCCCGCCTGATGATAACCAGTAACCGTAGCCTATGGGCGCTTGCAACCCCAGGGGTGTCACATGCGCGTTGCCGACCCAATAAGAACTTGTACACTCCTCTTTTGAAGAACCCCATACTGTAGTCCAACGGGAAAACCTCGGCAGGGAGCTCATTCCACAGACGGACCGTCCGCGGGAGGAATGAGGTTATCAGGCAATAGCTCTCTTTAACAAGTTGCCAATTGAATTGAAGTCTATTATTTATCTATAATATATTATCTATAAAATTCTATTGTCCATAAAATTCAGCTGAAACGTTTTTAGTGTTAGGGGGATGCTTCTACTCAGTGGAGGATTTTTGTAATCATGGCCGTGTATAAATTTGTGTTGACCTTCTAAAATTATTCATGATATGTGTTGTAGAGAATAGTGTGGTGTGTGCCCATTTCCCTTAGCTGCAGCTCCAGCTAAGGGAAATGGGGTGAATGAGCATATTGGATGCTCGACAGCCCGCTCGAGTCATAAACGCATCTGCCAGAATTCGATTTCAGGAAAGAGAAATGTATCTCTTACTCAACTTGACATCCATAAAAGAATACTCACCAAGGATCTCATCGATAAGTTTGAGACACAGTTCCGTATCAGCTTTTTCCAGACTGAGACAAGTCTTGATCTTGGCGTCCAGTTCGATCAACTTCATTTCAGTCTTCAGGAAGTGCAGCCGCGATTTCTTCACCTCTGCAATTAAAATACTCTCATTATGTTGTCCTAAGCATCACTTACAATCGGAAAGGAAGGAAAAGAAGGACGAGAAGGAAGAGGTGGTTTTTCCTTCTGTAATTTGAATTGACTAGACATGTTCTTTCCGTGGACCCGACATATGCAAAACAAACAAAATCAATTTTTCGTTGGACTTACTATAGGCATTTGCTAGGGATTTTTTATGTAATTTATATGTTTTTTACCCTTTCTACCAAGTCTCGGTCTCGGTCTCGGACGAGAATCAAATTTATTCTCGGTCTCGGTCGGACCTTACTATCAATATTATGTCTTGTTTTCTTATGCCTGTCACACATAGACCTTTAGTGACTTATACGAGGTTAAAATAAAAAATATGTTAGAGATACATACCCAGATCTCTGTCCCTGTCTAGCGCTTGTCGCTCGTCATCGGTGAGATTTAGATCCATGACAAGCTGAGCCGATATTGACTGTGGAGTGATCTGACCCTTTTCTGAAAAAAAAAAAGAAAAACAATTATTCCAACAACCATTATCTATGTTATGTATGTTCAATTCTTCACACATATGTGACATATGTTTTAATTTGTGGTTGTTTGAAATTTCGAAACGGCACGCATTAACATGAATAAATTGTGTAGATTCTTATAATTCATAATCATAATCATTTATTTGCGTAAAATAAGAGTAGTTTACAATGTTGTTACATAAATATCATGAGTCCTTCTATTTACCCACCTATCAAGTTTTTTCTGTCTGTTATTGCCATGGTTACGGTCGACTGAGTTACGCTGGTTTTATTCAAAGTTATGCAAGCATGCATGTAGTGCGTGTTTGTAGGTGACCCATTAAGGAAGGGTCTTATTAGCACCAGAAAAATGTATGTTTGCATTGTTTAAGTAGCATCATTTTGCATAAAACCAGCGTGACTCAGGCGACCATAACCATGCCAATAACAGACAGAAAAAAGTTGATTCACCCATGTATAAATTGTAGTTTTGACATTAAATATGAAAAAAAAAAAAGAAATCGTATTACCTAGTTGTTTCTTGAGTGTGATAGCATTGGAAGCAGCCTGCTTGTCCCATTGTAGTCTGGACGCATCATTCTTAAAGCTTGTCGGTCGAGAAGTGAAGAGTTTCACTCCGCAGTACTGGCCGGAGGGTAGGTAGGCTATAAGGATGTTTTCTTTCTCTGGGTCCACTGGGAATAAGAGAATAATTGATTGTGTTACAAGGGATCAAAATTATAATATTTTCGGCGATAACGAGGGTATTTTTTCTTTGGTATATGACATCCAATATTTAAATTTATATAGGGGTCAATCACTTTTTTTATGTTGTTATTCTGTCACATCACCCAGGGGACAACAGTGTGATAGTTTGCTAGGGGAAAGTGTCCTACATTGTCTACTATCATGATTAGTGGGTACCTTGGAAGGGCCCCATAACTGTCAAAAAATTCAAAGTTTTGTCAATTTTAATGCTATTAGACTGTGAATTTAAGGGTGACCCAGGAGAACGTAACCATGGCAACGAGTGACATAAAAAAAGTGATTGACCCATAGATAGCTGTGCTACTGCTTAAAAAATTCAACTCAAAAAAAAAAAAATTATATCTTTGATATTTTTGCGCAAAATGCAATCGTAATTGATTATACTGTATATTTATTTACATATTTCGTTATTTTTTAGGCTGGCAATTCAAATTTGAATTTGAAGTTTTTTTCAAGTGTCAGATGCAGTTAATTATATAAAAGATAAAAAATATTATATTCTAACAAGTCATTTATCAGAAAAAATGCGCCCAAGATTAAATTTAAAGTAAGCTAAGTTTATCTACTTATCACCGAAGTTCTGATTAACTGTTTTCCTGTAGGTACGTATGTTTGATGGTATGGAAGTCTAATATAAACAGGCACTGTCTATCATACATTAACCTACTTATTCATAAATATCTCCCAACTTAGCAATCAAATAAGTTCAGTAATGTAACAAGATCGAAAGGGACAAGCAATACTCATCGCCTTGCTAAGAGATGTTTATGAATAAAATGTTTGTATACTTGTTTAATAAATACTTGAAAGCTTCATTATCAACTTACTTTTCGATTACCTCAGTTAACATTAGAACTAATAAAGTAATAAATGAGGGACTCTCAATTTCGTCAATTTATCTTTTATTAATTAATTAAAACTTATGAAATATTAGCTTTTACTTTTTCTTCAAATTAGACACCCTATTTTCATTCTCATACATATTCAAAATTAATTTTCGTGTTTCTTCGGCATCATTTTGATTTGTCGAATCTTTAAGTTGCTCACAAATATACAAATCATTGCCAAATTCCTTAACATGGTTGGAGAAGAAAACATTAAAACCCATATCACCAAACTGGGTGCTCATCGCTACATTATTGCTTTTAGAAATACTTTGTTTTACAAAAAGCTTCACAAAATCGTCTCCATCAGGTATTACATGGTCCGCGTTTACTTTTACTAATTCTTGGGGATTTTCTGTGAAACTTTTAACATCTAAATTCTTGTAAGTTTTGCCTAAAGATACTACAGAACAAATTGAATTATTCCGAGACATAATGCCAAAGGATTTATCCGAATGGGTACTCTCTTGGGTAGAATTTTGAGAGAGCATTTCATCATCATTCAGCAAATTCATGGAATTTAAAATAAATCCACCTAAATTGGAAGATTTTTTAGCAGATTTGGCTTTTAATTCAATTTGCTTTACTGGTTCGATAAAATCTTGAGTATTCAAAACATCTTTGAAACATTGGGATTCTAAATTAGTTAAATCTTTGTAATATTCATCATTGGTAAACATTTGATTAAACGATGGCAACATTTTGTCGAAATTAGCGTTGTCTAATTCTTTTTGAGAATTCGTCGCAATAACTTTTGTTTCGACTTTATTTTTCGAATCTTCATTTTGCTTTTTGCGTATTTCGTTTTCCTTTGGAGGGTCGACGTTGGTTTTCGTTGGCGCTATAAACTTTTTTATCTTTTTTTCACCATTTAGTTTTTTGCCAAAAACCGGTATTATTTTTGCTGGTGGTGCTACATTTGAATTGCAATTGTTTTGTTTTGGATTATCTGTAAATAATATTCGAAAATAGAAAAACCGACCTCGAGACAAAAGTTGTTTAAGTTTTTTAATTTTCTGTAAAACATAATGAATAAGTTTCAATAAAATCTTTAAAGAGAAATAATTAAATTACAATGATTTAGTAACAATCTTTCTTATAATTATAAATATAGAAAAAGTCAGTACCTTTCGTCAAAGTTACTTTTGTTTTATTTGCATTTGACGACCAATCATTTTGATATTTCTCAACACACTTGTCAAAGTCATTTTTCTCATCATATTGACTATAAATATCTTCAAATAAACTAGAATCCTGAATAAATTCGTCCATTTTCGTTAATTTTTAAACTACAATAACTTTCGTTCAATATCCAAATCGCGCCGAAAAACAAAACATAATAATGTTTAAATTTCGAACAATATTTTTTTGTTTGGCTTCATAAAAAAATTGACTAAGGTTTCATGGTCAAACAGCCACGCAAGAGGCGTTTTTCTGTTTTTTTTTCAAGGATTGTGTCCGATTTTTTTTTTACAATAAATTTAAAGCCAGATCTAAATATTGTTTTTTTTATTCGTTTGTTTTTTTCCCTATTTACTTGTGAGAGGTTGTCGGGATATACGGTTGCATTATAACAGCAATATTGTAATAATAAATGAAATATTACGATTAAGATAAACTATTGATTTTTTCGTTATTTATGATTATAAATTATATCGGAGAAAAGGAGACTCTTTGGAGAAAGTGGTTCATTAAACTTTTATTGCGTGTTTATTTAGATTTTAACAGTTTCTTTTTTAAATTTGAAAATCAAATTTTAAAGGTCCAGAACAGTTAAAAAAGTAAATATATTCGCAAGTACTCACCACTTTTGAATGGTTCCTTCAGCTCCCGTAGTTCAGACTGCAAAGAAAAACAAGATAATTAAAGAAAGTTTTTATGTGATAAATATGTGTATAGAACGACGTAGCGCTAGCGTTTTTGACACGACTGCCAAAAGGAGAGTATATATTTTCTTTAAACGCGCAGAGCTTCGCGACCACTTAACCGTTTTTAATAGTGTATGGTATCATAGGGATGATGACTGTAGTTAAAATAAATTATTTAACAGTATGCACGACATAATACACGAAGAAATTATCACTAAGATGTAGATTGAAGTAATTTTTGTACAGAACTTCTATTTAATAAATTGAAAAGAACTTAAAAGAGTAGATCATTTGGCAGTACTCAAACGTGACGTCACTTTTGAGTATTTCATATAAAATTCCATAGTGGTGAATTCTGGTGATCGTTTTGACAGTTCGAAAAAAGATGCTGATTTGACTTGCCAGTCATCATCCCTATTAGAATCCTCGTGACGTCACGTTAAAAACAATATGGCGGCCTAGAAATTCAATATTATCTAACCAAAACAAATAAATATGTAAGAAACCTATCAAAATGAAGAGCTTCAAAAAGATAAGCGCTTATATGCAGATACGCTCACAAGAATAAACCTCAAAAAGGAATTATTTTTTACTTTTAATAACGTTTTTAAACGGCAGTCGTGTTTGAATTTTTTAATTTATTGACAATAGCGATCAGCTAACATCAAAAAATGCTGCTAGTTTTTGACGCTAGCAGCGTAACGATTTCAGAGCGTCATTACTAGTAGTTTACAGATGTAGTGCAAATCTTTTTCTTTCGTATTTTCAAAGAAATAGCCGAATTTATCTCTGTCTCAATTAGCTTCAGTGCAATGTATACTGTAGTTCATTGTGATAGCTAGACATCGGAATTCTGGTAGCATTTATGAGCTGTCATAGACTTCTCGATTATCGACTATCGATTATACATATGTATATCGATAAATGCAGAATACAATGTAAAATAATTATGATTACAAGTAGAAGTTGACAATAGGCGGTCTTATCGCTCATGAGCGATCTCGTTTAGATAACTTTTGAGTGGCTGAAAATGTTAAATAGAGATTTGCGGGCACTTAAAAATTAAATAATAAAATTCTCCAAAAAATGTTTAATAGCCATAAGATATCCACAAATATTAATACGGACCAATAAAATATTATTTTAATTTCTATTTATAATATCCTAAAAGTTGGTATTCAAAGGTTATCTAAAAGAGATGTCTTATTAGCAGAGATCGGACAAATGTGCGTCATTGTTCGCAATAATATGGATATGACCCCAAAGTTGATTAAATGAATTATGAAAAAAATAATTTCTTGAAAATTGATTTCGAAACTTCAAGGTGACGAAACTCAAAGGTTTACATAGTTACCGGTGCCAAATAAGTAATTTTCTGAAAATGATTAAATTAATAACTATTTAATCAACTTTGGAGTCATGTCCATATTATTGCGAACGATGACGCACATTTGTCCGATCTCTGGTCATTAGCGATAAGACTGCATGTTGTTTACTTCCATTTTTAGGGTTCCGTAGCCAAAATGGCAAAAACGGAACCCTTATAGATTCGTCATGTCCGTCTGTCCGTCTGTCACAGCCGATTTACTCGGAAACTATAAATGCTACAGTAACGAAATTTGGTAAGGATGTGTGTTGTATGAACCGCTACAGGATTATGATATTAAATTGTAAAAAAAACCATTGGGGTGGGGGCCCTCCATACATGTAACTGAGGGATAGAATTTTTTTTTTAGTTGTATATAAGCGTGTGGAGTATTAATAGAAAGGTCTTTGAAAATGATATGAAGGTTTATAAATCTCATTTTTATTTAAGCAAATCGTTTTCGAGATATCAAGTCTCAAAGTCTGAAAAATGTGTCCCCCCCCCTTTATTTTTTAAACTACGCGATATAAAATTTAAAAAAAAATATATGTTATGCACATTAATAAACTCTATTAACCATTTTTAGTTTGATTAATTTATCTCTTATAGTTTTTGAGGTAGGTTGATTTAACTGTATTTTTTTAATAATAAATTGATAATAGTACGGAACCCTTCGCGCGCGAGTCCGACTCGCACTTGGCCGGTTTTTCTATTTATAGTCAATAGGGCGTTTTCACAAACCGTTGTTGAAATCACCTTGTTATTTAATTCGGACAAGTTTGGGCTTGTTCTACTCAGGATCACGAGCTCTTTCGATTCGAATAGGAAAAAAAAATGTCCCAAAATGTTTCTTCCATTACGATACCGTTTTTTCATAGATGGTCAAAGGCGGTAGCGTAATGGAAGGAATGAAAACTGTATGAAAATTATGGGGCATATTTTTTCTCCTAACAAAATCGAATGAGCTCGTGATTCAGAGTCGAATAAGCCTAAACTTAACCAAATTAAATAACAAGGTGATTTCAACAACGGTTTGTGAAAACGCCCAATAGTCCAGCAGTGAACTGAGATAGGCTGATGAATGTATTATCAAACCGCGATTAGAATGGGATTCGAAAGTACTGTTGACACAACAGTGTGTAAGTCAATCTAGGATATTTTTATAGTTTTATTCATATATTTATAGTTTAAGTGCAATAACTTACAGGCAATAGATTAATTAATCACTCACTACATCTATAAACAACTCTTTTCTTGCTAAATCTTGTGTCATTTTTTGTGTCAACAGTACTCTCGAATCCCTTTCTGATTCCGGTTTGATAATATGTGTTCCGTACCTGTTGTACGGTGTTGTACGCCTTAATATTTCTATCCTGCGGTTTCTCCTTGACTTCCTTCTCTTTTTCAGCGGCGGGCGACGCCGCGCGGCGTTTCTTCGGCGCGGGGGACGGCAGCGTTGCGTTTTCTTCTGTATGTTCGTCTATGTATCTGCAAGTACGATTTTGATGAATTTTTTGGTTGTACTATCGGATGGAAAATTGAATCCTGATCCACAATAGGAGCGTTTCATAGCAACATTGCAGATGCAATAACAGCAACTGTTGTTCAATTTGACTTTTATTGTTATTATGGCAACGCCTTAGGCACTGGTCTCACCGCGAGCTACTAAGCTATGAACTATCGGCTATAAGCACGAACAAAAGATAGGCACTATCGTGTAAATAAAAGAGACACGGCGATACTCGCCCAGCTATCAGCTATCACCGCCGGGCGAGTATCGCAGTGTCTCCTTTATTTACACGGGAGTGCGTATCTTTTGTTCGTGTTTATAGCCGATAGTTCATAGCTTAGTAGCTCGCGGTGAGACCAGTGCCTTATGGTGGGTCAGGATTTAATTTTATCGATGGTAATTGGGTCAAAATTCTTTTCGTTGTCTTGTTTCATACCACTCTGTCTGTCACACTTTTAGTTGCTGTTTCGACTCAGTATACAGTGTGTTAACATGATGCAGGCTTTTATTTGAACCGAGGATTGAGATGCAGATTCTTAGCCAAACGATGTGCATTATTTGTTTAAAAATCCTAATTTTAAAAGTAATTATCTTTCTAAGAAAAGTAGATCGCAGATCGCAGCCACTCGCAACGTTTGACAACTAAGCAGTACACGCGTTACATTGATCGTTCGAACGAAATAAAAATAATTGTTCAATTAATTTAAATATTTGTCAAATCTTAATACTTGAAAACGATTGCCAGTAATGCGTATTATTACCCATTTTCGTAAAAGCCTGGGTCATGGTAACACACTGTATAAAAATAATCCGGTGCACTTGTATTTCTTTTTCACGCTAGATTTTAATCCAATTAAAAATTGGAAACAAAACATCATCTCATACAAAAATCACAACTGTGTCACGTTTTTTAGGGACACAAAATAAGACAACGAAAAGAATTTTGACCCACATACCTACATAGGAGAGTTATCTAAACGGGTGGCATAAATATTTTTTTTCTGTTGCGGAGTGGGGAAAGCCTTTACGCATCGTCCCTCCGGCCGTAAAATAGCCTTTATGGAGGGATCATTCGCACTTCTCCCCTCTCCTAGTGAGTGGCGGCATAAATCTAGCCTAACCCCTGTATTAAATTTTAAATAATGAAAATACTTAATCCATCAACTTATTTTAGCCTATCCTTTTTATTTGCCATAATAACGAATAATCATTTTGTATAATTGATACTCTATTCGCCTTACTATCACTCTTGTGTATTTGAGCAAAAGTGATAATCAATTTAGTAATACCGGGTCTATATTTGAAAGTTGTAAGACACAATCGCAAACATTGTTCTGTCTATAGAACAACATTTCGGCAAATGACTTGTTTATTATATGGATTGTTAGTGCCATTATTTAAGAACTTTAATAAATAATGGGTATCTAATCCAACAGATACAATATTTACTTCCTTTCATAAATCGAGGTAGCCAAACGGGTTTTCTTTGGAGTTTTGTATTTTTGTATGTATATGTTTTAAGGGCGAATCGTTATCGGCGTTATGGTCATCTGACTTAAGCCAGTTCTATGCAAAATTATGCTACTTAAATTGTACAAACATGCATAATGGTGTTAATAAGCCCTTTCCATAATGTGACACCTACAAACATGGGCTACAAGCATGTTTCCATAATTTTGCATAAAACCAACGCAACTTAGGAGACCGAAACCATGGTAATAATAATAACAAACAAAAAAAGTCCATTCACCCTGAAACACCAATTGGCCACAGTTATGAAGCTTTATCGTATTGAGTCACTTAATTGGTCGATTTCTGTATTGTCAGAAAAATTAAATTGGTTGCTTTCGGCATAACTATGGGCAATTCAGTATTAATCATACTTTTTTCTGGTGGTTCTAAAATAGAACAATAGTCCAGGCTCCAGCTCCACAGCTAAAAAAACAATATCAATGTTTACTAACCTCTTCCCAGGCTTGATCTTCCTGCCGCTCCTGCTGACGATTTCCTCCTCCTTCTTCTCTTCTTCTTCCTCCTTCTTGGGTCTGCCGCGGGGAGTCTTCGGCTCTTTAGCTTTGGGAGTCGCCGCTGGCTTGGCTGCCGATTTCCTGCCTTTCTGCTGAACATTGGATACTTTTAAATTAGATAACGTTTTGTATTTTAATAGGCTACTTGACCCATTTTTAAAGTTTGTCTTATATTATTAATCAATATCTGATTAACGGAAAAAAAATATAAATATATTTTTTCACGATCTAGAAAACCGCAAAATTATAACTTAAAATTTAAACTTTCGTTACCGGGCGAAAACGATACTAACCATAATAATGCTTAGATTATGCTGCTGTGGTGTGACGTCATTCACTCAAACCGAAAACAAACATTTGACATGTCACTTATGTCATGTCAATGCCACAGCAAAGCTATATGCCTACATGTCCATGGCGAATTTCACTCGTATAAGATTCGACATGAAGTTAGTTTTAGATCCTATGACATCACATCATGGCCGACACCGTTTTCAGAGTACGAAATTAAAAAAAATAAAACAAATTTTTCAATAAAAAATATGTACACATCAAACACTTTTAATAATCACATTTTAGTAATCGAAAAATTTTAATCTTTTCAATAAATACTACAGAAAATGATAATTTTTTGCACTAAATTTGATATGAGTCAAGTAGCCTATTATCACCACGGGGGATGGGGGGGTCTAAAATAGGCGAAATCGATGGACAAGCCCTAACAGTAAATGATCGAATTTTCAAAGTAGCAATGTGATATTGACTTGTTCACGACATTGTGGTCCAAATTATTTTGAATTGATATTTTTTATTGTACCTAATAGCGATGTAACGAATATCGGTTTTGGAATATTCGTGAATGCGAATATTTGCGATTCATATTCGTGAATGCGAATATTGGGTGTTATACAACATCCATATACACAAACATTAGATAATGCTGGTAGAAAATGCCCAAAGGCATTAAGTCCGCCATTTATACTCTTTTGTATGTGCAATATTGTGCAATAATAGTTATTTATGTGGCTGGCGCATAATAAGAGGCATTAAACATGAGTGTGGTTTTATGAAACGAGCCGTAGGCGAGTTTCATAATAAGATCACACGAGTGTTTAATGCCTAATTATGTACAGTCACATACATAACTTTATCTACATGCATATAATAAGTTTTCTACAATATGTTTATTTTTGTGGCAGCAAATTATTGGTCACGGTTGTAGCGGCGTCCCGGATTTCTGGTGGTGTTTCACACATTTCAACATCACTGTCTTCGTCGTCATAAATAATTTTTCAGTGTAAATATTTCACAACGAACTCGATAATATTTAACTTTCAAGTCAACAGTCCAAAAAAGTTGTATGTTTGAAACCACAGAGCACGGACCTCTTTAGTGTGTAACCTATAGGCAACCCTCCAACCTCCTTGTTTGAAACAATTCAAACAAAACAAATGACTGAACTGACATTAGTTTTTTTTTTTATTCATAAACCAGGTAAGGTCTTGAGTCGATATCGATTCTCAAATCGATTCTCAGTATTCGACATTTAGAAGAATGTATGGAATATGAATTTTAATGTGAATGAAATTACAAATCGATTAATTCGATAATCGAAGTTAAAGTGTGTTTTTTCTTTTTAACAGAATGTTCGAAATTTAATTGTGATTAAGATATCGGTTGCCGATATCGTAAAGTAAAAATTATGATACAACCACAGATACAGATTTCTTAAAGTAGGCTATTTGCTTACCGCCGCTAAACATATTGTAGACAACTTATGATATGGATGTAGATAAAGTTATATAATAAATTTTACATTTTATTCATCATTCAGTTAAAATGTATAATTTTTAGAGTCGCATATTTTTGTACCTAGACATCTAGGTATTAAGGTCAACTTAGAATGTAGTAGTGAATGAAATAATTCGCAATATTCGCGTCAATTTTTTGCAAATTCGAATACGAATACGAGTATTCATTACATCGCTAGTACCTAATTCTGAATAAATGTTATCCAAATGCACTTATAACGTCCTAAGCAACGAACGTTAAGGTTTACCCGTATTAGATTTACATCATGTATTCGAAAGGTTATACTGTAACTAATCACACACAAACCAATTCAAGTAAAAATAAATATTCTAACAAATAAGCAAAGAAAATATAAAACAGTAAATCACCTTTCCTTCGTCTATGACGAGAGCACCGGCTTCATCTGAGTCGTCTACCGGCCCTTCGTTCGCAGTCTAAAAATAAACAATTCTACTAAAACAAGCGAATAAAACTACATTCAAAACAGGGATAGTAAAGCTTTCTTCAGTCCAGATAATCGAGTCGATTGCAAAAACAATGTACATAGTTAAGGGCTTTAAAGAAAGCAAAAATTAACATGCACACTTTTACCCACCTAACTACGAGTATAGTCCAAACGTTCCCAACAATGGTCCAAAACCTATCGAATATCTTCCTTAGGTGTAATTGTTCATGTGAATTTAGATCAAGGGAGCGAATGCTCATTCTATCCCCCACACGACGAAATTCGTTCGTTATACAAAACGTGATTTGTCGAAATTCGTTGATTTCGTAGAGTGGGGGATAGAATGAGCATATTGAGCATTCGCTCGTTTGGTCTAAATCCACCTTTATATTAATCGTACTATTTATACGCAAAAACTCCATATTAATAATAAAAAACTGGGACAAAACGACAAAGATCGGGACTGATGCTTATTAGGAATTGAATTCGCGGACCATAATTGCAGTATTGGACTATAGTTGTGGGTGGTTTTACGATAATAAAGTTTTCTTAAAAACGTCTTTGTCGCTTGAAGGGCGCTTAGACATTCACCCCCCTATTCATAAACGTCTGCTAACTTAACAAGCAGCTAATAATTGTTTGTCCCTTTCGGTCTTAACAATGTGTCCATAAGAGCAAAAGGGACAAACAATTATTAGCGGCTTGTTAAGTTAGCAGACGTTTAAGAATAAGGGGGTTAATTCGTACAAAGGTACATGCCAATTCCATTCTTTAAGGCAAGCGACAATGTCTAAATTAACTAAAACGCTTATCATAAACAACGCTGCATCTTTAGAAAACATCTTGTCGTAATTTGGATTCTAACAATGAAGCACTAGAATTCCAATTGCAATCGCGTACTATTTTGGAATACAGTGTTGTTCATAATAAGCGTCGATATAGTTTGTACTTAAAATTTCGTAGCACAGTGGAAACGATCGTGATTTTATTTTCAGTAAGCCCTTAATTACGTAAAATATTATCCCAATTTAACTAAATAACAAAAATAATTCACTAAATAATATCATGCTGCACATCTATCAAAAGATGCTCCCGGCGAGAGTGTGGTGAAAAAAAGTTAAATAAAATAAACTCTAAATATATTGACATAAGTCAAACGCAGGGTATGAGATACCCTGCCACACTCCCGCCGGGTTAAAAAATAATATTGAGGTCTTACAAAGACCAATTACGACTAGGTGGTTTTCTGTAATTATAAAGTTAAATATTTTTTATGGAAGAAATAAAATGATTATATTACATGTTTTCATTTCTTAACTAGTAACTACTTTATTATTATAATACCTTGGTAACGATGTTAGTAAACTGGGTATTTTTATGGCACCGACAGATGAAAGGATATTTTTAAATTAATACTAATAATTCTAATAAATATCAAATTTTAAATAAAAATGTATGGGAACTCAAGGTAGGTTTTAAGTTGGTAATAAAACCAAGATTGTGCTCTAAAAGTGCTTGTTTATGGAATAACGCAAGTTTTTAGGTTTGTTTACTTCTTGTAACATTCTACTGATAAATGGTGTACGGTCGGCTCTAATAATATGTATATGATTTTGATCCTTATGCCTTTGACATACGTTCCCAAATGTATACGTATTATTAGACGTGACTGTAAACATAATATTATGTTAGAACTCTCGACAAATCAGCGCTAAACTCTACAGCACCGATTTTGGCTATGAACTTATTTAATGTAAGGATTACATCAAAAATCACTTTATATTCTTGAAAATGTGATTCAATTTTGTGTAATCCTATTGATAAATAGATATTAAATAGTATTTAAATAAAAAAAGTATTTATACGCGTTTTCTTTAGTTCTATGGCAAACTAAAAACTTTTATATTTCTAATAGGCGAAAAAAATCCCTATGTATTTCTAAAATTTCGTAGAGAATGAGATGTCATATTATATGGCACACCGCTTGAAATGGAGTGCCTTTTATTATGACATTTCATTTAATACAACGAGCACGCCACGCATATATGCACGTGCTACCGGCTTGGCCTTCAATAGCAGAAACTATGCGCAAGATTATTTTAGAACACAAGCCATGCCCAAAATGATGTGATGTGCCGTTACCGCTAACTTATCAAAAACAGTATGAGGAGTATTCCCAAATGGTAACTTTCCCTATCCTCCTGCCGCCCAGAGGCCTATTAAAAGGTCTAAAGTCAAATAATTCTTTATTGAAATTGGAATAGCAACAAACTCTTTTGAATCGTCTAATTATTAAAACTACTTCCGGTTTTAACCCTACACCGCTGACCCGAGAAGAACCGATAAGAAACTTGGCGGGACTTGTTTTTTCAAACAATCATGGTACATTCTTACAACTAAAATGCCTTAAAAAAAACTGAAACTAAGTTGATTTTAAATAAAGTGAAATATAATAATAATAGTATAGTGCAATCTATGAAATAAAGAGTATAACGACAAGAGATGTAAAGGCTCTAAAAAGTCAGAACATTTATATGTAATAATTTATAGAGACGTAAAGGTTTTTCTCCGAATAGGTATATAATAATAACATTATATAATGTACGTTTGGAGATGTATGTACAAGATCTCCAAGTGTAAATTATTGTAATACTGTCTCCTTAAACAAAAGAAATTCTATTCTATTTCCTAATTCAAAATTCATTGGCAACTTTTATTGTCTGGGCGGAAGGAGGCTATAGTAAAATTGGGAATTTACCGGGAACCCATTTTATGTGGACATACCTCATCCATGGTGTCATCAGCGGCGGTTGTGTCAGCGGCAGAGTCTTCTGCTCCGTCGTCGGCTGTTTCGTTCAACGTGTCATTTGCTGGGGCTGGCTCTGCCTCCTGTTTGGGTTCAGTGTTAATAGGCTAGTTTTTAAAGTACCGACTAGTCGAGTAAGCCGACTATTTGTCTTCTGTAGTCACCGATTCGGCAAAAAACGCCGACAAAAATATGATTACTTTTAAAAATTTTATGTAATAATTAACGGGCCACCTACAAACATGGAATACAGGCATGTTTGCATAATTTAAGTACAGTAATATTTTCTTCGGTTACCGCGAGGATTACACATGAAATAAAA
>JALPQI010021899.1:0-16296 GCA_025490895.1 Thaumatotibia leucotreta
TTGACGGTATCAAAAGCTTTCCTGAAGTCGACGAAGCACACGTAGAGCGTGAGGTTGAACTCCCGAGCTTTCTCGATAATCTGCCGCATTATGAGTAGTTGCTCTCGTGTGCCTCGACCCTTAACAAAACCAGCTTGTTCCGAGGCGATCTCACGTGACAGGTAAGCCTGAAGCCTTGTGTTGATAATGCGCAACATTATCTTACTGCGTGGGAAATGAGGGAAATTAATCTATAATTATTACACTTTTTAGTCGATCCCTTTTTATGTAGTGGAATAAATACAGAGTGTGACCAATCGCTCGGGCCAGGTCCCAGTGACCCCATATTTGGTGACAAATTCTGTGCAGTATGTCTACTCCGATTTCCCCCATAGCTTTAATTGTTTCGATCGGGATTTCATCGAAACCTACTGCCTTGTTCCGCTTAAGGTGCTTAATGGCTGCCCGTACTTCATCTTTCAGTGGCCAAGGCTCTTGTTCCGAAATTGTGTCATGCACTGAGTTGTGTGCTACGATGTTGGATGTCACGTCAGCAAACAGAGATTTACAGTAGTCCTTCCAGACGCCAACGAGCTGCCTTATCTCTGTGATGGTGTTTCCTGATGGATCCTCAATAGCCCATGTTTTCGGTTTGAACTGGCGGGTTATAAGTCTGATTTTCATATGCAAGTCCTTTGTCTCAAACTTTTGAGAATGGCGCTCAACCTCTTCACACACTGATTGCAGCGCTGTATTGCGATCTCGACGACAAGCGGCTTGTATAGTGGCACTCATGTTATTCAGGTCTTGCACCGTGTTATTCAGGTCTTGCACATTATAAATTAGTCTAGTTCTTATTAGACAAAAAGTAGTAGATTCTGCCTGATAATGGTGGCATCGCCCAGATTCCGTTTGTTGCGGAGGCACTTTCCATGTGGTCCACCTTCTGCGGTGACTTGGAACGGCCAAGCGATCCCACGGTCCAGAGGGGGTGGGACGAGGCATTGTGTGAGAAGATCGTTGTCGGTTTGGTGAGGGAGTAGGTTCAAACCTAGCACGACTAAAGGCTGCATCAGAGGTTGAGTCGGGTGGTTGGCTACATACACGCGTTGCCTTCCCCCTCGTTAGGGACGTTGTTGGACAACGATTCCTTAAGAATCGCGGTTGCTTTGCGATTGGGGGCTAAGGTCTGCGAAGTGCATCGGTGCATATGTGGGGTTATGGTGGAGGAAGACGGTCACCATGGCCTTAGCTGTCTTAGGTGCGCGGGGCGTTTCGCGAGGCATCATGCCATTAATGACCTTATTCGCCGGGCTTTGGTAAGGGCTAACGTGCCTTGTGTTCTGGAGCCTCCAGGGCTGTGCCGGATAGACGGCAAACGACCGGATGGTTTGACATTGGTTCCATGGCAGAGGGGTCGGTGCCTCTTGTGGGATGCAACGTGCGTCAGTACGTTTGCGCCTTCTCACTTGAGCCACACTATGCGATCCGCGGGGTTGGCTGCGGAGTATGCGGCCAAAATGAAACATTCCAAGTACTCTGCCCTGGAACCAATGTACGACTTTGTACCGGTAGCGGTCGAGACTGGGGGGCCTTGGGATCTGGAGGCTAAAAAGTTCGTGAGGGACTTAGGTCGGCGGCTGAGAGACGGTGGTTGTGACCCCCGTTCCGGCTCATATTTGGTTCAACAGATATCCCTGGCTATACAGCGCGGTAACGCAGCCGGTGTGATGGGGACTTTTGGACCGGGTGCGGGACGGAGCGGGGATTGCAATTAACATTTCCTTTTTTTTGTGTTCTATTGACGAAGCCTGTTGCGGATATTGTCATTGGTGAGTCCTCCTGAGTCCCTGAGTCCGTTATAAAGGCCAAAATCATGCCATGTGTAAAGGCCGAGCGCTAAAAAATAAAGTTATAAATAAAGTCCCAGAGTCCGTTATAACGGCCAAAATCATGACATGTGTAAAGACCGAGAGCTAAAAACTAAAGTTATTCATAAACGCCGATTGTCCGTTATAAAGGTCTTAATGTTTCGCGCTTAAAATCAGGCGATAATGGCGTGAATTTGAGAATCAATGGCTGTCGTCCAATCAGAAATATATCTATCTCTATTTCGCTAAGGCTATTGCCCAGTGAAAAAGAATATTTCGTTCAGTGCGACGTCAAAAGTCCGGCAAGATGTCGCATCGCGCAGGTAGAGGTGAGTTCAATCTTATTTTTCGCTTAAACCTGTTCGTTTTTGTCTGTCTTTTTATTTATTTTATGAGTATTTGACAAGTTTATTATAATGTAATTACTAGTTGTATTGTAAATATGATGTTTGAAGTACAATTACGTGTTAAATTAATTTGACCTTTGTAAAGCCCTCTCGGACTTTGTTCATAGCATCATTAAGTTCTCACACTTGTTTAAAATGAGTTTTCCTTGAAATATGTAGATTAAAATTTCTAAATTAGTTATATAATGTTACAGAAGGTTTATTACAATTGTTTTTAAAATACTTAATTAAAGTTACTTTATGACGACACTAGTGTGATGTGAGAAGTAGACTGATTTAACTACAACAGTTTTGTATTGAATTAGATTTAAAAAGAAAGATGTTAATGTTTTAATAACAGAACGGTTCTACGATTTTTGTTATTTTTTATAATTATAGCATTTTGACAATGCCTCATGTTTTATTTTATTTTTCAAAGATACACCTGATTTCATACAGAATGACACATATTCGCCACATTTATTATATAATCTTAGTCCCATAAAAGCCGAGAGGCCTTTATAACGCCCAAATAATTTGTAAAATAAATTATGCTTAAAGTATACCTCTTTGAGTATTTAACAAACTTTGTTCCAACAAAAAACTGACAGACTCATTTTAAACCTTAAAATAAGCGATAGAAAGTTCAGGACTCAACACTGATGGTGTTATAAAGGACTCTCGGCTTTTATGCGAGCGTACTCGATTTTTATCCAGGACTTTACGCTGATAGTGTTATAAAGGACTCTCGGTTTTTATGCTAGTGAACTCATTTTTTATCCAGGACTCAGGAGGATAAAAAAGTAGTAGTACTTTTAAACAACAATAACTACTTAGGAATAATATTACTACAAACAAAATTTAAAAAAATAAATTATCATAATATTAAAACATTCCAAAATAAAATTAAACCAAAAAAAAACCATTAAAAAGCTACCCATCCAAACCACCCCGATTGGTTCCCGACGCAAAGGTGCCCATCACGCTCGAAGCGTTTCCGCGCTGAATCGCCATGGACAGTCTCTGCTCCAGGAACGAACCGGAGGGACCAAGGCCCCTTTCCTGCAGGTGTCGTCCCAGTTCCAAAAGACCTTGAAAAAAACCCGGCCAAGTGCGAGTCGGACTCGCGCGTGAAGGGTTCCGTACCATTATCAATTTATTATTTTAAAAATACAGTTAAAGCAACCTACCTCAAAAACCTATACGAGATAATTTAATCAAACCAAAAATCGTTGATAGAGTTTATTAATGTGCATAACATATATTTTTTTAGAATTTTATATCGCGTAGTTTAAAAAATAGAGGCGGGGACACATTTTTCAGACTTTGAGAGCTGATATCTCGAAAACGATTTGCTTAAATAAAAACGAGATTTATAAACCTTCATATCATTTTCAAAGACCTTTCTATTAATACCCCACACGCTTATTTTAAACTAAAAATTGAGTTACTGTAGCATTTATAGTTTCCGAGTAAATCGGCTGTGACAGACGGACAGACGGACATGACGAATCTATAAGGGTTCCGTTTTTGCCATTTTGGCTACGGAACCCTAAAAATCACGATCGCGTCGTGTTATGAAAGTTAATCATAGAAACTATACTAGTATACTGTATTCAACAGCCTTCGGCAATTGTCAAATGGGACAAAAGAAGATGCTCATGGACAATTTGACTTTGTCGCCCTTTTTTAGTACCAAACGTTGTTACATAATTAAACTTCGTAACACAAAAAATATGACGTTTCATATTTTTTCATGAAAAGTTAACTTTGTAAAATTTTTTGCAATCGACGCTTTGAGTTTTAGAAATATCTGGTTTGATATTTCGACATACTTGAGATGCATTTAGACCAAACCATTGTGACCAAACGAGAATTCGCTCATTCTATCCGTCACTCTACGAAATCAACGAATTTCGACAAATCACGTTTTGTGTAACGAACTAAATAATTTCGTAGAGTGAGGGATAGAAAATAAACGAATTCTCGTTCGGTCTAAATGTACCCTTAAAGACACGCAAATGTCTCCAAATACTCTTTTAAATAACAACAGTCTCCATCAATATGACACTTTTAACCAACAAAATATAATTATAGTCAGCCTCCGTAGCCTTTGGTAGTGACTCTGCCTACGAAACTGGATGTTCCGGTTACGAATCCCGGAGAGGGTACTATTTGTGTATTTATTTATCACAAATGTTTGTTCCTTGGTCGTGACTATGTATGTATTTAAGTATAAGCAAGTAAGCACCCTATAAAATAAATACTATTTAACAAAACTAACCAACTCCTCTCCCAAAACACATGACAATACTTTATGTAGATTTATGTATGAGCAAAATATCGTGAATCAAATAAATATTCTCTGTTGACATGTTGCGCACTAGTATTTCCACCTTACTATGCAGTTATGATGTTACCTACCTACACAAAAATGGCGTACCTAGTATTTACTCCTACCCTTTCAATATATTTTGTATACACGGCAGTCTAGGCCCTCCCATAACAAAACACACCCATATTACTAAATAACCTATATCATAAAAACAGCGGTTTTACCAACAGAAACTTATAATCTAAAACCACTCGCCCGTTCTTTTTCTCTAATACCCTATAATTTTTGCCGCGATTTGTGCGCAGGCGTCACCACTTGTCATCTTTGCGTTGTCATTTTGACGTAAACTGTCATTTTTCCGCGCAATGTTCCGTTGGATGCATTTGAATGCAGTTTTGTGACGAAAGTGCAGTTGTTGAAATGTGTGATGATATGGTTGGTACATAAATTGACGGACAAGCCCATTCCGTGTCCTCGTAAGGACTGGTCCTACCTGTGATACTTGTTAGCATGGAATCAATTCAAATTATATTCAATTAGAACAGAGTTGCATTTATTTCGACTTGTAAAAGTTTCGGACAAACTGAAATCAACTACTTCCGACGACTAGGTAAAAAAATTGGATATTCCTCTTGTACATACGGCTGGGAGTTATGTCGATAATTATTTAAGTATACCTATTACGCGGTATAATGCGGATTACTCGTATTGGACAAAAAGATGTGTCATAAGTAGCGTAGCACTCGTATTAGCTTCCCAAACGCTGCCCAACCGAGTCGGATTCGACGATTGACCTCTTTCTCGAGGTTGGACCTACCTAACTGGATACTTTGTCCTAGGTATATACATATATAGCCGTCTACAACTTCGAGTGTAAAGTCTCCGATTGTTACGGGAGTTGGTGCTACATGGGAATTTGACATGATTTTCGTCTTATCCATGTTCTTGTGATCTAGCGCAGGACCGATCATTGTGGCAATCTTTAGGGGAGGCCTACGTTCATCAGTGGACGTCTTTCAGCTGATATGATGATGTTGAAGATGCCTATTACTTTTATGCAAAGATAAATGGGCGATTTTTCAGCAGTTTTTTTTATTTTGTTGTCGATTTTACTTTTCTTTTAATTTTCTGCGCTTATTCCACTCAAAATTATGAGCTATTTTATTCCCTAAAAGAGATATAAAGCTAAATATTTCATAAATTTTATGTATTTTCCTCTGTGCTAAGGTAATAGAAGGTGTATGAAAAATCACAGCTGAAAAAAAAGGACCCTTTTTTCTCCAGGGATTAAAAATGCTTGTCATTCTACGTAGAAAAACAACAAAAAACTTAAAAAAAAAAATCGAAAACAAAATAATAAAAATAGTTTATGTACCTATCATGGAACAATCTTACACAAATCAACCTATTTTTGTTAGTCCCATAGTAAGCTCAATTAAAATTCTTGTTGTGGGTACTAAGCAACGACATGTGCATAATAATAATGGATTGTATATTTATATCGTCGTATACATAAAAACTTAAAACCATAGAAAACAAAGACCAGCGCACAAATAAATAATAAATAAATATCATGGGACATCTTATGTCTTATGTCTTATCTTACACAAATCAACCTAGTCCCACGGTAAGCTCAATTAAGGCTTGCAGGCGACGATATATATAATAGTCATAAATAAATACACAAATAATGCCCTCGCCTAGATTCGAACCCGCATTGTCCAGCTTCGTCGGCATGTTTCATTATTTAGTGACAATAAACAATCAAATAAATGCTCACGCAGAGATTCGAACCCGGAAAGTCTCTTAAACGTTAAAACTCTGCGAAGATCGGAATTAAGATCAACTTCGAATTGTCAAGACCTCATTAAAGTACATCGAAACATTATAAACAACCATAATTGCTTGTTTTGTTACTCAGCTGGTTCATTATACCCATCGTATAATTACAGTCACGTCTATAAATATGCGTATACTTCGAAACTTATTACTAGGGGAAAAAAGTTAGTATTAATAGAAAAACAATCTAAGTGACAAAGAAACTTAACTAGCGCCCACTGAGATGTAAAATGTATTCATGATCATCATCATATTCAGCAGTTATTCGCCCACTGCTGAGCATAGGCCTCTCTTTTATGCCACTGGTGTCGGTCCTGAGCTAACCTCATCCAAAAGTGACCCGTACTGTGCGACCATAATTATTATGTAACATGGACGTCTAACGCCAGGCTCAAACATGCTCCCAAAAACAATTGTTCAATTGTGCCAAGATGGGCAGGACATAGCGCTTTTCTTGACACAATATGCGCGCATATTTCGGAGCAATATTTTTGACAATGTTTATAGAATATAGCCAATCAAAACTTTGATGGACCAATCACAAGTATTTTTAAATGGCAGTTTAAGTTTTTATAGGTTGATGTTGAAATTAATAATCGTGATGCATTGAAGAGGGAGTGACACTTGTCAACTAAAATTCAGAACCGTTTTTGTAAGGCAATTTAGTATGGCGTGCGGCTTCCATGTTTTATTTGTTCGTAGCCCGTACTCTTTCGAATATCGTCCACCCATCGAGCGGTCGGACGCCCTGCGCTTCTCCCATCTGAAAGCGGCCAATCCGTTAACATTTTGGTCCACCTGACATCACGCTGCCTGGCAAAATGTATTGACAAATTTTCTGTAAACGAATATGAGAACGTCCAAAAAGTATACATAACATTAGGTCGAATAACCGAAATATTTTTTTTGTACAGATGGTGCCTTTTTTAGGCTCTAGTGCGAGAAGTGTGTCATTTTACGTCAGGTCCAAAACTTCGGAGGGCCATCTGCACTAAAAAACGTCGTACGAGACACGTGCAAAAACAAAATTCGTAACTCGGTCTCGATTTAAAACATCGCCACTTGTTTCTAATTTCATGCTTTTCGCACTTGTGTCGTAATGTACTATTCCAGTACAGATAGTGCCTCATATTTTACAGACAAATGGGTCTTAATCGCGTAAACTTACGTTTAATTATATCCTGACGTTTCCTGACGTGTCTGCCTGCGACCACGGGTGTAACGTCATGCCCGAAACGTCAGGATATAATTAAACGTAAAATATGAGTGATAATCGTGAAAGTTTAAATCAATATACAGATGGTGCCTTTTTTAGGAGCTAGTGCCAGAAGTGGCTCATTTAACGTCAGGTCCAAAACTTCGGAGGTTCATCTGTACTAAAAAAACGTCGTACGAGACACGTGAAAAAAGGAAATTCGTAACTCGTGTCGATTTATGTTATTCATTTTTTTCGCTCTTGTGTCGTAATGTACTATTTTGTGTGCGTTTGGATGCACTTCTACATTGAATATTAAATTCATTACTGAAACATTTATTTAAAAACAACCAAATCTAAACGTTTTACATTTTCTCAAATTAAGATGTCTTAAGGTGCGTTCAAACTAAAAGAGCATTCGCTGTTCTAACCTCGGAACTCTACGAAATTCGATCGGTACACAAAACGTGATTGGTTGATTTCGTAGAACGGGCGCTAGAACAGCGAATGCTCTTTTGGTTTAAACGCACCTTTAACAAAATTTAAAACACATTTTTACTACTGAATAAGAATTTTTTTTTTTGGGAAAACATCTTTTTACCTTTGAAACTACCCTGAATTAATCAAACTTCATATGACATAGTACCTTATGCTCAGGATTACATCATTTAAATCCTTCCCCACCCCACGGGCATTCTGTATGTGTTCATCCAACTTGTTTTGTTACAGTTTCCTTGTACATAATACAGGCCTTCGTCCGATGTAAGTGCAATTTAAAATGTAAATTAACACGCCAAAGAAACGGGGAGGCTCTCGCAAAATTCACCAACACTGTCTTGAAACACCCCGTATACTTCAATTTAAAAACAAACATCTTATACACACTTTTGTACCGTTTATTTTGAACTTTATTCCGTTGTTATAAAGCTCAATTTGTTTTTAAATGTAACTGGCACTTACGTGTTTTGGAACGTGGTTCTTTTGAAAGAAGAATAGCGTAAGTGTTTTGTTTTTTAAATTGAAATTGAAGTTTTATTTCATGGTGAATAAGGTTGGAATGGTAGTGAATATACAGAGTGATGTAATTTTTATAGAAAGGAATTTGTTGGAGATTGCAGAGATTAAACACTTTTAATCATGATTGTTTTTTGATCGATTGCTAAAAATTTTCCCATTAAAACTAATCAGTAGCTTAAAATTTTCGTTCTTTTGTATTTTTCTGAAGATTAGAAACGAAAAAATGACTTATTTATCTCATGTATTTGTCAGCCTCCGTAGCCTATTTGGTAGTGACCCTGTCTATGAAGCTGAAGGTTCTGGGTTCGAATCCCAGCGAGGGCATTATTTGTGTATTTATTTATCACAAATATTTGTTCCTTGGTCATGGCTGTCTATGTATTTAAGTACCTATCTATTATATATATCGTCGCCGGGTACCCAATACCCATATCACAAGCCTTAATTGAGCTTACCGTGGGACTAGGTTGATGATTTGTATACGATGTCCCAAGATATTTATTTATTTATTTATGTACATATTCTATACATACTTATCGAACGATCGTAATATTATATACATCTACATCACACATTATCACAAATATTACCAGTAATATTAACGTATATACACTGTATTATAATACAATCTTCATCATAAACATAGGGGCGGACAAGGTGATCACAAACATCTTAACATGAATTAATGTGAAAGTGAAGTAAATTGCTCTGATTGTCCGTGGTTTACTCAAAGTACATTACGATACAAGTGCGAAAAAAATGAAGTTCGAAAAGAGTGGCGATAAATTAAGACATGATCGAAGGTGTTTTAAATCGACATGACCTTCGTTTTACCTTTTCACCCGTGTATCGTACGACGTTTTTCAGTACAGATGGCCCTTCGAAGTTTTCACCTGCCACAAAATTAACGACTTCTCGTATAAGTGCGTAAAAAGCACCATCAGTACTGTTTTTTTTAAGAAGAACTTTAATAAAACTATGAAAACGGATAAACTCGCGTATATTAACTAATTTTAAAACTTCATTCCGACGTTTCGAACACTATAGATATATCAAATTTCCTCCATTGTCTGTCATTCGCAGACCACCAACCCTGTAAAGTGTTTGAAAAGTCGGAATGAAGTTAAAATTAGTTAATATACGCGAGTTTATCCGTTTTCATAGTTTTATTTCATGTGTAATCCTCGCGGTAACCGAAGAAAATATTAAGAACTTTAATGTTTATTCTAGAAGCTAGGCGGGACTTGTGTTTCCAAACAAAATAACTTCGTGAAATACCGAAAGATTAAGAACTACACATCTGTAATTCCACAAGTCTACCTTAGAACATGTGCATCTAAACTCTTTCAACCATCCTATCTAATTTAATTAAGACTTATAAAAACGGGTAAAATCCCTCCCCGGTTGCCAGGCAACGCGAGACCACTTCTTTTTTCCCCCCTCTTACCCCCCCGAGGGGCCGAGAAATGGAAAACTCGGGAAAATTGTAGCATTCTTGAGGCGACGCGGCGCTCACACCTTCTTGCGGCAGGGGTTGGCAACTGTCGGTTCGTTTTTTAAAGATATTTTTTCGAAGTTTTTTTTGGGTAATATTTTCTGGTAACACGCCGGGAGATGCTGGAAGCAGGGTGCTTCTAACCGGTGTATGTGGAGGTCCACTGGGGAGGCCTATGTTCAGTGGGTCTTCTGGCTGAAATGATGATGATGATTATTTATTTAATTGGTTAAGAACTATGCAACCATGAGACTAACACGAAGTAAGGTTAAAGTTGGGAAAATGAAACGTTCCATACATACTACGGAAGAATTCGTTTCGGAGCAAGAAAAATCTATGTTTCACTTACTCAACTGTTATAAAATATATGTTCCCGATAAGACAAAAAACAATTGTCTGGCTGTTTTTTCACTATTCGACATTTTAGGTGAAACTTCACTAATAGTTTTGTAAATATTGGTTATGCAGTAGGTCGTTAGTTATTAGTTATTTCCATAATTAAGGAATGGAGGAAATGAAAAGTTGTTTATATCCACCACATACATATGCAGGACTTATTAATGCCGTAAGTTGATCATCACTTACTGAAAACTTTCACGATTTAGGTACTCATCATAATATAATATATGAAATGAAATTGGAACTCAATGGCGTACGGTACTCACATTTTTTTTTTATTTTATACGCAGTTCAATTTCGATTTAGTTGAAAATATAATTATGTCAGTGCACATAGAACGGTCACGACTCTTAAACACCGTTATGAGGTACCGTTCCATGTGCACTCATATGTGCAACAAGTCATGAAGAAGAATAAATTTTCGTGAAAGATATCAAATTGTACCAAAGAAATAAAACCGAGCTCACTAACGTCGGAGGTGGGAAAAACGGATAAACTCGCGTATATTTATTAAAAACTTCATTCCGACGTTTAGAACACTTTACAGGGTTCGTGGTCTACGGGCAAGTCATATACGCGAGTTTATCAATTTTTCATAGTTTTTATGAGTAATCCTCGCGGAAACGAAGAAAATGTTCAGTAAGAAAAGGTTGTGCCCCGCTGGGGCGGCGCGGCTCGTAAAAAGGAACGCTGTCGGACCCCCACCCGCCGCCCCCTCCCGCTCCGGACACTTTCAGGGGCGCGGACTCGGCGAGATTTATTTTTACTTTTTAATATTCATTTTTAAGACGGGGAAATCTGTACTGTTTTCTTGTTTTATAGAATCATGTTGGTTTATACTTAACCACTAGCTAAATGCCTAACTCAGGCAAATTTAAGTACTAGACGATGTTAAAAAAAAAACGTTGTTTTAGTCGATTTTAAAATAAAATATAAAGAGTGTTTTAATGGATTCATTTAGTTTGTTGATGATTTTTTTCTTACAATTAGTACAATTTTACGGTGCATTTCAATTACAATCAATGTTATGATCAATCAAAACTAGATGTACATATTTACCCACTAACATCTATATATTATAATGTCCTGTCTGGTCCACCAAACCATATAATTAGATTATTGTAATTTCATGTGTATATTAATGAAATAACCCAATATTTCTAAAAGCTGTAACTACGCATTTACCTAATTACTTTTATAAATATGCAAAAGATAACGATTTCTAATTAAAATAATAAATATCCCCTTGTAAGCGTAAGATTGACTATTCAAGCTCCACAGTATCACAGACGACATAAAAAATATACAATATACATCCAAATCCAACTACACCTTAAGAAATCCTTCCGTTGCAATACATAAAAACTTGTATAAACATCAGTGACGTGACGTCACTAGCTCTTGCCACCCAGATAAATGTCAATCTAGAAATACCACATTAAAATATAACGTTCACACGCATAAACCTAAACTATAAATATGCACTAAAACTATATATAAGTAGCTTTAGACAATGTTCCGGAGATCGATCGTCTCCGCGGTTGAAGGCAGTTTTATGTGACTCGTAAAACGGTCGTAAATATCTCTGTTACGTTTGAGTTGAGGTTTTATGATTTTTATAAGTACTACTAGCTCTGGGGGTAATGCCTATTGTATCGTATTATTTTAGCGTGATAATAATAGAGTAACATGCAAAAATAATTAAAGCTCAAAGAATGACAATATTTAAATAAATATGCATTTTTTTACAATAACTCGGTGCTTTTTATGACTTTTACAACTTTATTGTAACTAAAACTTGTCCTAATTATTGATTTTATGATAAATTAATATTATCGTAAACGTAAAAAAATATTACAAATTTGTCACTTTTTCGTAATTTACAATTGTACCTTCCCAGTCTCTTATATATTTATTTTTTCATCTATCAACAATTGAAATTAATTACAAATTAATCTACAATTAAAAAATAAAGATAAGACCAATACCAAAATTAAAATATATATTATTATTATTATCCCATGGCGTAACCACAAGCATAAGATATTTAGCTTTTATTTTATTCACTGAATTATAAATTAACAAAAAATTCATCAAGTCAAGTCATAGGCACTCTCCTGCAGGTACTTGTGGAATATGTTTAGCTTAGTTTGCCATATATTACCTTCAATTAGTTCAGTGTTATATAGGATAATTTTAATTTATCAACTGTAATAAGTTCTTATTTATTTTAAGGTTTACTTACTAAAAAGCACAAAAATCTAAAAAACGGGAGCATAATTATACAATGCGGTACCTAACGCTGCTAGCGTTTTCCACCGGAAATGACAAGAGGGAAACAGGGAAATTACTAAATTATATTTTTCTGTAAATGAGATAAAAATCTGTTTTAGTTACCTTTTTGACAAGTAATTATAAATTGAGATAAAAAATAAAAGAAAAAACAATCATAGATATAGGTTAGGTTAAGTAGATTAGTTAGATTTAATCTATGTACATAAATTGTAGTTTTGAAAATAAATATATTGAAAAAAAAAGGAAAACTGAAAATAAATACAGAAAAGTGCATCCCGCCGAGTCCGGCCCATATCGCCGCGGGCCCCGCGTTTTACATATTTCTTCTCCGCCTCCATTGTGTATTGAATCAACTCTATGTACTGTCTTTGTTCGTCTTGCTTTAATTACTAGATAAAAATACGGGGAAATTCAAGCTAAGCTACCGTTTCCTGGTATATGAAACGGTTGTTCAATGCGATTGGATTTTTTAATAATCAAAAATGGTGGTTAGGTTGAAGACCCCTGGTTTTTAGATGATTTGGCAAGTATTGAAAAAAATCGTCGGTTAGATAATTGTTATAGTATGTTGGTTAGATAATTATATCTATCATTATATTAATATCTATCATTAATCATTATACTACATTTTACACTTCTATGTGTCCTTTAAAAATACACATACAAAATATATTTTATTTTATTTTGTACTGATAATGAATAATCGTTATTGTTTTATTTATTAAAATGTAATTTCACAACAGCTGTATCAAATAAAAAAAAGTAAGTATAAATCACATCGAAAATGTAGTATTTACATATTTTTTTATTATTTAGGGCCAACATTAAATTATATTTTCCTGAAAATATCTTCTTCCATACTTTAACCAAAGTAAACCTAAATACAAAAAATACCCTGGGGTTTTTGGTATTTTGTCAGTCACCCACTATAAAAAGAAAAAAATCATCAGTGTTATAACATCTGGTAGAGTTAAATGGATTAATGCCTATTAAATAAATAATAATAAATAAATAAATATCTTGGGACATCTTACACAAATTGACTTAGTCCCACGGTAAGCTCAATTAAGGCTTGTGATGTGGGTACCAAGCGACGATATATATAATAGATAGATATAAATAAATACATACCTGGGATAACTCGGGGCATTTATACGAAAGTGATGTAGCAAAATATTTTATCGACCAAAAATATATCGATGTTATTGTGATCGATCAAAATGTTATTCGGCATAAATAAATATTAGGTACTTACTCTTCAATTAAAATAAAAAAATAAATTTAAACGGGTAGTTACGCGTTTATTTTAAAATAGTTTTCAAAATATACAATTAATATTAAAATATCAATATTTAAATAGTCATTTTGATTAAAATGACATCTGCATACAAGAGCCCCTATATCAGATATGACATCGAACCTCTGTACTGTAATCAAGAATGTTCAATAAGCACATGTTTTATTATAATTATATCGACATCTTTTTAATCGATATCAAATCCCTATAACTTGCCCCCAGTTATCCCAGGTATGTAAATAAATAAATAAATATCTTGGGACATCTTACACAAATCGACCTAGGCCCACGGTAAGCTCAATTAAGGCTTGTGATGTGGGTACCAGGCGACGATATATGTATATAATAGATAGATAAATATAGAGATACTTAAATATTTAGACAGCCATGACCAAGAAACAAATATTTGTGATAAATAAATACACAAATAATGCCCTCGCCGGGATTCGAACCCGGAACTTCCAGCTTCGTAGGCAAGGTGGTGACCCTGCCTACGAAGCTGGAAGTTCCGGGTAATTTCTTACCAACTAGGCTACAGAGGCTGACAAATGATGACGGAAAAGGCATGGCCACTGAATTTTCTCGAGAAACATCAAAATAAAGACATTAAGCTGACTTCAGACCAAGATATGACCTAGCATCATATAAACGATCCAACCATACATAATACCCGCCCATCCATCTTGCCCGAACAATACCCCTCTCACCCTCATAATTTCTTAAAGCTTTTTGCTTCATTTACGCTGAAGCAAACAAAACATTCAACAGCAACCATTGTTACTTGAACCCCCAACATATGGTTAAGTAAGGGAATGTTGGGCCAAGATAAGATGGAGGGATATATGCTGACACATTTGGTTGAAGAAACGTGACGTCGTTTAGGGTTATCTTGCGATTTTAAGAAATAATGTAATGAGGTGATTTACTTGTAAATGGTGGTGTTTTGAGGATTCAGCCGAAATTCATTTACGAAAATATGAATATTTAAAGAATTCACGGTTACGAAAAATAATAAATACTTGACTAAGCTAAATGAGCTAAGATAAATGAGCTTCTTAAAATGTTGCAATCATCTACTGTTTCACTATTTTAATTTGTTTCCGCTACCCAAAGGTTGTCTGGAAGAGATTGCTTTATAGCGATAAGATCGCCTGTTGTGTACCTCTATGTATAATCGTCTGTTTTAACCATGTTTTCTTTTTTGTTAAGGTGTGCAATAAATAGTATTCTATCTATCTATCTAAGCTGATTTAGTGATGCCTACAGGGTGTGGAAAAAATGTAGAGATTATTTTAATGGCATATTTTATATTAGGAAATGGGTAATAGAAGTTTTCTCTCAAAAAGAAAATGGTTCGGTTGCATACAAATAAGGGCTTGTCCATTAATCACGTCATGCTGTATAGGGGGAGGGGAGGGGGGTCAAGAAAAAAACACCAATTATTTTATTTTATTTTTGTTACTCTCTGCTGAACAGCACACTTCTTTTAAAGCATAACCAGATGTCAAATCCTGAACTGAGTTTTAAAATTTCACGGACGTTTACCTCGTAGTTTGCAAAAAAGATTTTTCCCATCACGTGTGCTTAAAAAAGTACGTAAATTGAAGTGTTATAAAAAGAACTACTTAAGTTGGAAATAAATTACACGTCATATTGGCTAAGGGGGGGGGGGGGGGGATCTTGAAAAATATCACCAAGTATCACCATGGGGGATGGGGGGGTCTAAAATAGGCCAAAATTGTATGACGTGATTAATGGACAAGCCCCAAGCCATCCATTCAAACAATAATCCCGATATTAGTCCTTCCTATTTATTGTTACGTCCTGTATATATCAGTTTCATATTTTTTGCATTTGTGTTTTAAGGAAAGTCACAGGATAAAATATTTTAGTACTTACATTTTAAAGCCAATATTTTAATATATGTAGAAGAGCTTTTAAGATATTTTTTAATACCTTTTCTAGGTGCTAGTGCGATAAGTAAGTCATTTTACGTCAGGTCCAAAACTTCGGGGGGCCATCTGTACTAAAAAACGTCGTACGAGACGCGTGCGAAAAGGAAAATCGTAACTCGTGTCGATTTAAAACATCGCCACTCGTATCGCATTTCATGTCTTTCGCTGTCGTTATGTACTATTTCAATGCAGACGGTGATTTTTACGCACTAGTACGATAAGTGAATCATTTC
>JALPQI010021900.1:0-11770 GCA_025490895.1 Thaumatotibia leucotreta
CAATTTTGACTTTATAGTCCTAAATAATAAATAAATAAATATCTTGGGACATCTTACACAAATCAACCTAGTCCCACGGTAAGCTCAATTAAGGCTTGTGATGTGGGTACCAGGCGACGATATATATAATAGATAGATACATATACAGGGTGTTCGTTTCGATTTGCGTTAAATTAGACAGGTTACTTGGGACATTAATAGAAGTTGTCTGGTATATCGGCTTTTGCAAAATTCGATAAAATAGATTTTTTTTGTTTTCATACAAAATAAATGAAATAGTAAGTGTGAGAGAACCTTAAGAATCAAATAAAACTTAATCTCAGGTGACTGACGGCACATGTCAAAATAAGTAACATTAGAATGTAATAAAGGTTGCAATACACATGTTCAGTGATTAAACTTATTTTTTTAATAACTCAATAACAGTAAGAGTTAAAACACTAGTTTCTTAGAGAAATTAATTATATTTGACCTAAACAAGCTTCCCTTAAAGTTATAGCATATGAAGAAAAACACGCTGTAGATACTTAAATACATATACAGCCATGACCAAGGAACAAATATTTGCGATAAATAAATACACAAATAATGTCCTTGCCGGGATTTGAACCCGGAACCTCCAGCTTCGTAAGCAGGGTCACTACCAAGTAGGTTACGACTAGTCCTAATACGCCTTTGACGTATATTACGCCTGCAGGAAAGGGGCCTTGATCCCCGCTCCGGTTCGTTCCTGGAGCAAAGACTGTACATAGCGAATCAGCGCGGAAACGGTACCTACCTTACCGGTAGTACCTTTGCGTCGGGAACCAATCGGGGCGGTTTGGATAGGTAGCTCCTTTTAAGTTTCTTTTTCAGGTTTAATTTTATTTAAGTTAATATTTTAATATCGCTTTTGCTAATTTAAGATTTAGTTTGTAGTTAATATTATTCCTAAGTAATTATTGTTCTTTAATATACTTGTTTTACATAAATAAATACTTAATAGATATATTTTGCAGTGTCAAAGTTGAAATTCGGTTGAAGTAGGTGACGTCACTAGGACCCAGGAAGTTAACACACTTTTAGTAGATGCGGCTGCGTCGATACAGACCACAGATATCATATATACCATAGATCAAGCAAACGTAGCTACTTAGCGTGTCAAATGAACTCAGTGAAATCCACTGAGTTGTCCGTCTTTAATCGCAGCTTGCAGCTTTCGGGCGTCAAAGTTTGTAAGTTGAAGTGAACAAAAACATTAATAATGCCTCCTTAAGTAATATTAATTGCAACAACACAAAAAAATATGAATACTCAAGGGCCTGAGACATATTTAAAATCATAGGCAAGTAACAACTTCAGTACAAAATCTGACACGCTCGGCCGCCATACAAATGAATGAACTTGTCTCTTCTATCCAAATCTAATTCTGTGATACAGACTAATTATTTAATAAATTAATTTCGTTGTTTTACTTTTCGGTTCGATGGATTAGTTTGGTGAAATACTCATAAAAAAATAGGCCAACCGACTTACTATCTTTATAGATCATGCTCTGGTGTCTGTAAGTAATAGTTTGCCACTTGTAATAAGAATATGCCATCTCCACGATTATCCAAACAGAAAGACATACTTTGCTGTAAAATGCGCCCTTAGTAGGTTCTTCTGGCTCCGCTTCATCATGATCGCTGAAAAAATATTAGTGTATTAAAATACAGTAGGTACCTGTTAGGTTCTGCAGTGTTATTCACTAAGGAAACCACCTTGCTGTCAGCGCTGTGTCAGCGCTGCGGCAGCGTCGAGCCTAAAAATGGTATTGACTAATATACTTTAAACGACACTAGGTAACCGTTATAATGGCGGGACCAGATCCTGAATTCGATCGATTCATATTGCATTATTTAGTACTGAATTTGTACTATTTGGTACCTGTTGTAAAAAAAATTGTACCTCTTCTATTTCAAAGTTATATTCAATCAGTCTGGTCCCGCCATTATAACGTTATGATGGCGGAACCAGATCCTGAATTCTTCCATATTCTGTCGATTCATATTGCATTATTTAGTACTGAATTTGTACTATTTGGTACCTCTTGTAAAAAAATTAGTACCTCTTCCATTTCAAAATTATACTTCAAAAAGTGTGTTACGACACTAGCGCTCGGCGACGAGAGTTTGACGTTTAATGTACGAACTTCGTATTCTCTAACGAAAAAAACGCGACGAATTCGCCCACAACCTCGCTCACAGCCTCGATTCCTAATGTCAAATAAAACAGCTAGGATTTTAAACAAGGCTGTGACGACGTCGAGCTCGTTGACGAACGCAGCATAGCTGTTGAAAATACCGTACTTAGATTACGGATGTAGTGATCAGCGATCAAATACCGGTATTCATCATCAGCCTATGATAGTCCACTGCTGGACGTAGGCCTCTCCTATTAACTATGCGTATCTATAGACGCATTAGGAGGTAAATGCCCATAATCGCCACGCTGGGCAAGTGGATTGGCGATCGCAGTAATGTGTCTACTATGATGACGCTGCTGCCCATCATCAATCTTGTAGAATGGTCAATGACACTTCAATTCCTTAGTCGACTCTTACGACACCCGCAGGAGGAGTTGGGGTGGTGACGAATGTATTCTTACTGCCGCCACCACACGGCCAACCGGTACCGGCATACCGGTATTATCTCCATATAAAAACCGGCCAAGAGCATGTCGGGCCATGCTCAGTGTAGGGTTCCGTAGTTATTCAAAAACGGCTGCGCCGATTATGTTTGAAATAGTTTTATTTTAAAGTACTCTATAAGCCCACTATTCCTGATTTTTTTCATATTTTTTGGACTTACGAAATATTGACTTTGGAAAAAAAGTTTATTTTAAGACCCTTATTCTTTTTAAGAGATCTACTCAATGATACACCACACTATAAGATTACATCTAATAAAAAAAAACATTCCCACTTCACCAGCTTAGTAGCCCGCGGTGAGACCAGTGCCTAATCGCGGTTTATAATTAGATCCGACATTTCGAACCCTCAACATCGTTCCTGGTCAGCCACGTATCTACTAGAAGCAGTCTCAAAGCCTGGCCACGACATTGGTCTAAGGCGATTGGCAGCGAGCGAATCCATAAGTTTGAGGGAGATGCCGATATCAGAACTCCATCTAGCACGTCTTTTTTTTTGTAAAAGTAGCTACTCCAAACTTACATTCGGTTAAAGATGGACCCTCAGTCGTGACTATGAGGTATCCATATTTAAGAATCCACTTCAAATTTACAACTGCTGTGAATCACATTCAATTGAATCATTCATCATCAATTTGAAGTGGATTCTTAAATATGGATACCTCATAGTCACGTGTGAATGCCTACCTATAGTAAAAGATATGTAAAACTAATTTCATCAAGTGTCACTCCTTTCTGTTAACTCAATAAGAAAATGTGGCTTTCAGGATGTGGTTCCTCAATTGATTGCAATAAGCTTACACTAAGAGAGAACAATAGTATTATTTAAACTATAGGTGTGACTGAGATTTAGTAAAAGTGCTTGAATCATTGTAAAGTCGATCTCAATTTTGTTAAAAGAAAATCCTTTTACGAATATGTGGTCACCCGGACCATAGTACTCGTATTATTTTGCAGGAGTTCGATTATTATTTCAAATAAAACGGTTTCAGTTTCTTATGAAAAGAGGGGCTTTGGAAATTGGAATGTACTAATAAAATGAAATTTCCCTAAAGTTCTTGCTACATAACGTACTTCCATGTAAAATCATTAGAAAACCTGACTTATTTACCTGTGCGAACTTGTAGTTTTCATATTTTTACATAGGTACTGATCGTAAACATATAATTAAACAAACGTCTATTAATGTATACAATATAACTTTATTTAATCAAGCAATAACAATAACGCTCTGTAATTTTGGACATTGCTCTAACGATAACATGACAATGACAACACAACATATACATATATTGACATCCTATTACACACAGATAAAATATACGTCTATGCTATGACATATAAATATAAAACCATAAAGGTACGCAACGTACTGCTCTAGCGGTGCAGAAAGGTAGAGAAAGGTAGTGCCGCCAGTATAATAAGATATTTATTACTATTATTTATATTAGTTGAGGTTTGTTTTATTCGAGAAACATATAAAAAACAATTGAATTGAGAAATTCTCCTTTTCTGAATTCAGTTAAAAATTAAAACATTACCGGGCACACCATCTCTATCTAAGATAAGATAAACTATGTACAGTCAAGTGCAAAAAAAAGTATCGAAAGAATCCGCTCATAAATATGTTACGACGCTCTTATTACACAGAATTAGAGTGCACTGGGACATATTATTTTTGAACATTTTTGTGTACACCTCATTTTGTCTTCGACTGTACTTTGTCATACGCCGAGCGTTTTGTGGTACCTAGTCGTGTAGGTGCATTTAGATCAAACGAGCATTTGCTGATTCTATCTCCCACTCTACGAAATTCGTTTGTTACCCAAAACGTGATTCGTCAAAATTCGTTGATTTCGTAGAGTGGGGGATAGAGTGAGCGAATGCTCGTTTGATCTAAATCCACCTTAACGCGGTCGTTGGGCGTGGACGGATTTACATTAATGTTAGAAGCGACAACTTGTTTTACATCACATGGTAAGTCATAATGGGATCCTTCAAAAAGGGTATAAGGGCAAAAAATAACCCGGGTTATTATTTTCGTATTTTTTGGCCTAATACCCTTTTTGACCCCTATCTCCTTTTTACCCTTATTTCCTTTTTTACCCTTGTGATGATTTCGTAATATAAAATAACAAACTTCTGTTCAAATGCAGCAAAACATTGTGTAGACGAGTCTTAATATATTATCTATGAATATTAATTTATCTGTCTATGAATATTAATTTACCATCGTGTAAAGTAGTCTCTATAATTAAAAAATAGGAATATAGCGATTGGATGACGTACTGGTATAAAACAAAAAAAAGAAGAATTGGAGATGAAGAACTCAAAAAAGGGTGGACGGATCGCTGAAGAATATTTCTGTACTAATTTAACATGGATATTAAATAAAATTGTAAAATACTGTATAACTGGGTTTGAATCTATCAAACCGTTCTTCCCTTTTTTATCCTTTCTTCCCTTTTCACCATTTTTTTCCTTTTTGTCTCTTTTTGCTAGAATTGGATTTTTTCCATCACGTTTCTTTTTTCCGGCAGCCTGTCCTTGACTTCTGATTTTTGGTTTGGATTTGCCGGGTCTTTTACTACCTCTTTTTGAATACTTCCCACGTTTCCTTCAAATTTCTTCTTGGTGTTCCTTCTGGAATTCAAATGTTAATTTTCTTTTAAGTTATATTAATAAAATCATTATTTTAAGATTCGAAAATGTTAATGTTCGAATTTCGATTAATTTGCCATCTCACATCATCAGCCTATACCAGTCTCTTGTAACCTATACGTATTGAAGCATTAGGAGGTACTATCCATAATCGGGTGTATATCTGAGCGTTTCAACCGCCTAATTTTGGTGGCATCATTTTTGCCGAAGTTTCTATTCGTTACAATGTGCTCCATTGTAAAGGTGCGGTTAAACTAAAAGAGCATTCGCTGTTCTAACCTCCCACTCTACGAAATTCGATCGGTACACAAAACGTGATTGGTTGATTTCTAAGAACGGGCGCTAGAACAGCGAATGCTCTTTTAGTTTAAACGCACCTTAACGAATAGAAACTTCGTTCCAATGTGTTGCCATTTGAAGGAGGCACGGTACCTTATACAAATGACGAAGTATAACATTGAGACGTTTAGAAACTTCGGCAAAAATGATGCCACCAAAATTAGGCAGTTGAAACGCTCAGATATTCACCCAATAACCAGGTTGGACAAGTACGGGTTGGCGATCGCATTGTGTGTCCACTATGATGACGTTGTCCATGATCTGGCTTCAATAAATGTATGGTCAGTGACACTTCCATCCCTTGGCAGATTACGGGAAGAGTTACAAGATACAAGATATTTATTAATAAAAGCCAATGTTTTACAAGTCAATTACAGGTAAGTAGGTTACATAATTATTAAAGGTAATTTTCCCGTACTGAATTTGTACTATTTGGTAGCTGTTCTAAAAAAAATTGTACCTCTTCCATTTCAAGATTACAAGTATACCTATACTTCAAATAGTCTGGTTCAAATGGTCTGGCGGAACCAGACTATTTCAAATATAATTTTGAAATGGAAGAGGTACAATTTTTTTTTACAAGTGGTACCAAATAGTACAAATTTAGTACTAAATAATGCAATATGAATCGACAGAATATGAACAGAATTCAGGACCTGGTTCCGCCAATATAAAGTTATAATGGCGGAACCAGGTCCTGAATTCGATCGGTTCATATTTCATTATTTAGTACTGAATTTGTATTATTTGGTACCTGTTTTAAAAAAAATTTTACCTCTTCCATTTCAAAATTATACTTCAAATAGTCTGGTCCCGCCATTATAACGTTATAATGGCGGGACCAGGTCCTGATTCTGTCCATATTCTTTCGATTCATATTGCATTATTTAGTACCGAATTTGTTCTATTTGGTAGGTCTTGTAAAAAAATTAGTACCTCTTCCATTTCAAAATGATATTTAAAATAGTCTGGTTCAAATTGTCTATTTGAAGTATAATTTTGAAATGGAAGAGGTACACTTTCTTTACAACAGGTACCAAATAGTACAAATTCAGTACTAAATAATGCAATATGAATCGATCGAATTCAGGACCTGGTTCCGCCATTAAAACGTTATAATGGCGGGGCCAAACTGATTGAATATAACTTTGAAATAGAAGAGGTACAATTTTTTTACAACAGGTACCAAATAGTACAAATTCAATACTAAATAATGCAATATGAATCGATCGAATTCAGGATCTGGTCCCGCCATTATAACGATTACCGTTGTAGTAGGTCACTGGCCTTACCCGTGTGTTTATAGTAGGGTAAATTGCTACAACTGGCCACCTTTTGTAAAAAATAACTCTATGTACTTATAATTAGAATTCATTCTGGAAAAGTGATTGACATTGACATTGACATGACACATAATTTTAAAATGAATTCTAACTATAAGCGCATAGAGTAATTTTTTATATAAGGTGTCCAGTTACTACGCTCGAGAGACTCTTTAAGGTGCGTTTAAACCAAAAGAGCATTCGCTGTTCTAGCGCCCGTTCTACGAAATCAACCAATCACGTTTTGTATACCGATCGAATTTCGTAGAGTGGGAGGTTAGAACAGCGAATGCTCTTTTAGTTTAACCGCACCTTTAGAGTCGGTCCAAGCCCGACACAGGCATTGCGCGAATCTATCTTGGACCCAGCACTCCTTAACCCTTCGAGTGGCAGCACCTTTACGTCAAAAAGCTGTCAGGTGGCGGCGCCATTTTGCCCGAAAATAGTCAAGTGCCAGGGGGTCCGACGGGTGGTCAACGAGAAAATACGCTTAATTTTAAATAAAGACAGATTTTTATGTCTTCAGTGATAATTTTTTAGAAATAACGCAACTTAAATGTGCGCACAAACTTTAAATTTTCGTTCCAAATACGCAATAACGAATCGGCCGGGAGCCGGCCGCTCGGCGCTTGGGGATTTTTCAGATCGGCCGGGAGTCGACCGCTCGGCACTCCAGTATTTAAGGTGCATGCAGAATTGCAGACCAAAAGAGCATTCGCTGTTCTATACCCAACTCTACGAAATCAACGAATCACGTTTCGTGTAACGATCGAATTTCGTAGAGTAGGGGGATAGAACAGCGAATACTCTTTTTGTCTGCATGCACCGTTAGAGTCGGGCGAATCGTTTAAATGAATAATGGAATGCGAAGACAACGTACTTATTAGATTAATAAAATAAGGGGTAAGTAGGTTTTTTTTTCAACTAACCTCATTCTTAGCTCTCAGAGGCCGGCAAGATGCCCCAAGAGTCAACCAGCAGGTAAGGCTCCCATAGCGATACTATGGAGAAAGAATTAGGACTAAGTACTAAAATACCCTCGCTTATCAGATAAATTGGATATTCGTTGCGCGTCCATCAATAATTTAGCTTTATGAGTTTCTTTCAGCGATTGAAATTAGATACGACAAAGTACATTAATTATACGGTGTGTTACCATGTGCCCTCCTAAGCAAAAGTACGATAACTAGTTTTGAAAATGTCAATCAATCCGGATCTCTATTTGTAGGAAAATAAATCAAACGATTGATTGACATTTTCAAAACTAGTTATCGCACTTTATGCTTAGGAGGGCAGCCATGGCCCAGGCTTTTACGAAAATGGGTAATAATACGCATTACTGTCAATAGTTTTCAAGTATTAAGAGTTAAAGTTTTCAAATATTTAAATTAACCGTACAATTCATATGAAATAAAACTATGAAAACGGATAAACTCGCGCATATCAACTAATTTTAACTTCATTCCGACGTTTCGAACACTTTACAGGGTTCGTGGTCTGCGGTCATCCGCGATATACGCGAGTTTATCCGTTTTCATAGTTTTATTTCATGTGTAATCCTCGCGGTAACCGAAGAAAATATTACGTACAATTCATTTTATTTCCCCCAAACGATCAATGTAAAGCGTGTACTGCTGGTATGGCGCATTCAGACCAAACGAGCATTCGCTGTTCTATACTCCATTCTACGAAATCAACGAATCACGTTTTGTGTAACGGTCGAATTTCGTAGAGTGGTGGATTAGAATAGCGAATGCGCGTTTGGTCTAAATGCACCTTTAGTTGTTAAACGTTGTGATTGGTTGCGATCTGTCATTATCAAGTGCAAATTAACGATTCATTTTGAAGTACCTTCATTGAGCTTCTCAATTAACTTATCTCAGAAAGATAATTACTTTTAAAATTAACATTTTGAATGGAATAAGGTTCACGGTTTGGATAAAAATTCGCATCGCATTCCTGGGTTTCAATAAAAGCCTGTGTCATGTTAATACACTGTATAGTTCAATTGTTGATGGTTTAATTGTTATTGTAATTTGAAAGAATTCGAAAATTGGAATCTTATACTATATTATTTGACATTATTCTTAACATGTTTTAAATTGAAACGATAATTAGTAATACAATATTTTTCTATTAAGTTGTCGACGTGTACGTGTGTATTACAACACGCTATTACTATGAAAATATTGCATGCCATTATAATGGTGAATTGTGCTGAACTGTATTACTTTTTTATGTCATCTGCATTTCTTTGTAATTACCATAATTCTAAGCAAATAAAAATATGACTTTGCCCATGACTATATTAAAAAATGTTCATGATTTAAAATAAGCGTATGACTACAAAATAAGAAGCTTATGTTTGTTCAATATTTATTTGAATTTAATATAATAAAAACCCTAGGTGGTTTCTGTTAGTTTAATGAAAAAGACATGAATTACATCAAATTAAAGGAACTACTTGAATAGTCTATATAGCTGTTATTCATATATCGGGAAATCCCTGAAAATGTATTAGTAAAATTAAATTGAGCCCGCCGTTGCTAGTTAACATCTACGCTGCGTGGGCACTGTGCCCGAAGTTTAGGTATAATCCCAAATTTCCAATCCCTGATGATAATCAGGGATATTTGTATGATAATACAAATTCGCAATTTCGCATCTATATCTATACTACTAGAGATGTAAAGGTCTCTAGATGTCAGAATAAAGAGAAAATAAGAATTAGATAGGAATGTAAAAGGTCTCTAAACGTCTGATATTGATATTTTTTTTGAACCAAATTCAATAAGGGCGTTTTTAATCCCATAAAAGAAATGCCAAACTGAAAAATAACATAGTTTAATGAATTATGGGAAATAAACCTTTAGTACCGTTTGTTAGCCAGATTTGGTAGCTGGCTGCCATATGGAAAATATGGTTTCCCGCCTGGTAGCCAGCTATGAAATAATTTTTCCCATCTCGTAGCCGGATTTGGTAGGTAGCTGGTGGTTACAATTCCGTATTGGTAGGAACACTTCCTTCGTGTTTTAATTTATCACCACTCGTTTCGAAAATAATTTTTGTTGCACTTAGGTTTAAATTCAAATTCAAAATTCAAATTCAAAATCATTTATTCGTAGTAAAAATCAGTAAAACTAAACACAGGATGAATACAAACAAAATACAGCACAATATTTTACCACGAAATGGACTCGCCTCAGCATAATGCTCACCCAGAGGTTAGCGCTGCTGTTCGCTCTTCCGGCGAGCCCATTCTGCGGGCCACGATCGCAGCGTGCAGATGCGGCTTAAATAAAAATAAATAAACTGAACGCAGCGCTAGCGCAAAAAGAAATGGCAACACAATAGAAACAAAGACAGACCAATGACATTTAAAATGATGCAAAGATCTTTAAAGATCTTTATTTTCCCATAAGAATACAGAACATATTCACTTACATGAGAATTAATATTTTATCATGCAAACTATTACACTAATCGGTGAGCGCACATTTACATAACTTATTAACTAAATACTGTTAACACACTTATTTCAAAATTTAACTAAGACTTATTTACATTTAACGGTAGGCGCATAAACAGCAAATAAAAATGTGAGCATACATTGTTGCATCGGTTCGAAACCGGTGCATAGAAACAGAGATAACGCATTTACACAGATCTAAAGAGCATTGAGGTGACAAGGCGCTTCCGAGTATTACAAGTACGCTTATTGACGATACTTTTAATAATGGTAATGGACGTAGTTAAGCCAAGAAACACATTTCCTCTTAATTATAGTGTGATGGAGGCTTAGGCCCCCACCACGGAAATTCCAGAGAAACACATTTTCAGTCTTCCAATTTGTTTTTATATTTTTACAAAATATTTTCTGTTCATCGTAAAAGTTATAATCTGTTTACATCTTTTCTGTCACGTGATTGAATCTCTAAACTTTTAAAAACCGCCACCAGTGGCGCTGGCCGTCACTAAACATGAAATCAAGCAAACTGCTCAAATATTAAAATAAGTTACAAATTATCTAATTTAACTAACAAATCAAATTATCAAATGTTTTATAAAATAAACAACAGCTTCTTATAATTATTTCTATCGTATTATTTTAAACATAAAATAAAAGTAGGTTGCAATTGCAACCTATTCAAGATTCCGCCCGCGAGTAACATGAACATTCGTACAAATACTATTTAAACAAAATGTGACTTTTATATTAGTAAATGGTGAGAAAACCAACGGAAAATTATAATGATAATTAATTAAATCAATCTTGTTGGCGACGTGCTGTAACACTCGGCCATCCTGCATCATCGACCGCTCCGCGGCGATCCAACTTCGCGCATCAACGTGTTCTCGTCCTCCTTCCATAATTGCTATCTCCATTGCTGAACGTCGGCGTCGTGTCAGTATTGAAATTTCTCGAATCATCAATGTTTCGATCGCATCTTGTAGTCGGTATTTTTGTTTGCGCTCGGTTGCCCATGATATTTACAGCAGACATCTCCAGCGTTAGATTTTTTTCCCACAATGTCGTAACAGATGTGCTTACCGTAGAAAAAATCAACTGCGAAAGACTCTGGTCGTCACGGGATTCGAACCCGCTTCCTCTGGATTGCCGGTCCAACGTGCTTCCAATTACACCAGACTACCTTCAGTCGATCACAGCGAATTTAGTCAATGGTATTGTGAAGCTAATCACTAGCGACATCTGTACGTAGAATTTCGAAGGTACTACAACCTTAAGCCACTCAAAGACGTGTGTCTACCACAATCGT
>JALPQI010021901.1:0-18808 GCA_025490895.1 Thaumatotibia leucotreta
GTAATATCTAATTTATTAAAACGCATTCAGATTATTTTTACATGTTGATTTAAATCATGAAACTAAAAACGAAAACAAACTACTGCAAATGAAAACAAACCTGATACATGGAAGTTGTCCTTAGAAAAAAAAAAATACAGAACTCCTATATTCATATGATTACTGCTCAGCAGTTATCATATGAACCTATAGACACATAGACTTTCTTATCGTTACTCAAATGACGTTAATTTGGATACAGCTGACAATCATCTAATTGACAGATTTAAATGCTGGAGTACAAAAACTAATTTTAACTTCATTCCGACGTTTCGAACACTTTACAGGGTTCGTGGTCATCCGCAGGACCACGAACCCTGTAAAGTGTTCGAAATGTTATAGTTTTATTTCATGAGTAATCCTCGCGGTAACCGAAGAAAATATTATTTTTTACTCTCAATTTAAAAAAATATTAGCGTCGGATTAGGAACTTTAAGACGCAGGTTTTAGAGATGCTTGAGATGTCACCTAACGATATACTACTGTCTCAAGAGGTAACCTTTTTGATAAGTTTAAGGGATGATGGCTCCAATACGAGTACGCATAGATACTAATACTATATCGGACTTCCAGCAACGAAGTAAGGTTGTTAGAATAAGAATAAGAATGGTTTATTTGATGCTATACGCAGAGCAATATGTATACAAGTAGAAACGGTAAGTATATGAACACCAAAAAGGATGCCACTCAGCATGTGTCGTGTCTAGCAAAGTAACTAGGAGAAGTTTCATAAGTTGTGAAACTTCTATAGATAATGTTATCGGCAATTTAAATTTTACAAGTAATCTAATCATGCCAAAATCGTTCCGGGTGTTGGTGGGACTGCCTCGTTTCTGTAGCGCATCAGGCATGTTTGCCGAAGCGAGAGTCGACTGCTTTTATGCCACTATGCGTAAAAGGGGCCGCATCTCTGGTGCACCGGGTCCGCGGCAGTCCCAACAACATTCTACGCATGATAGGGGATAGACTTGATTCCCCTTATCTGGTGCACTGTGATATGTTGCATGCACCAGTAACCTATAACTAGCATTAGTTTTTACTAACACTTAAACTTAAGTTATACTAACTACATATGAGTGTAATTTACTTGAAAATAAAAAAAATATTATTATTATTATTATAAAACCATCGTATATAGGTACATGCATTTCAAGGTATATTTTATGCCTTGTTTACCCAATTGAGAAATACAATATTTTTCATAGCACTTTTTTATAAGTTCTTATGGCAACATTCTCAATGAGAACTTACTCTTAAATCATCATGAAAATTTTCGGAAATTTCCGAGTATATTGCCGCAGTTTTGAGAATGTTCTGCAACTTGTACAGTCAACCAATTGGAACCCTAGGCCACTCAGGAACCATGTCAAAGTAACGTTATCAATCAGATTGTAAGACATTTCAAACGGCTTTTCATTTTGACATGGTTCTAGAGTGGCCTAGGGTTCCAATTGGTCGAGTGTACATTGCTAACTAGTCGTGTCAGATGCCACGACGCTGGTTTTCAAGGCAACCGAGCTATAAGTAAAACACAACAAAAGCAGGTAATCCTACACGTGTCGAGAATAAATATAATGTAGTTCTAAACATAATTATCTAGACAACATACTGGCAAAGTGTATAGTAAATTTGGAAAACACAACTTACTTACGACAAAATATACAAAATGAAAACTATATACAAAAATATACAACTAAACTAAATCTAAAAAGGCCCCCGCGGCATGGTACCATTGATGCTGGCAGCATTGCCCCGCTGAATTGCGAGGCTGATCAGATCTGTTGACTTACTAACAATAATCATGTTATTTCAGATAATTTTGTTTTTTTTTCAAATCGAGTACTATGACTAGACCAAACAGTTTGTTATGCTTAGTGTGGAAGCGAATTACGCCTCTATTACGTACAATTGTATTGTTTTTGAGTCTCAAAACCTGTGCTAGGCAAAATTAATGCGTTGAAATCTTTTATACCTATAGGAAAAACGCGTGTGCAGCGCTTCAATTACACTCGCGGTTAATGAATACGGGTCAGGTGGATTTATCATAGAAAATACTGGAAACATGCTGATTACAAATATTTATAATACAAGTGGAAACGTTTTTAACATCATATGGTATTTTGATTTCCCTAAAGTTTTCACCCGATCAGAAAAACACGGAACTTTATCGCCAGATGACTCCGTAGATATAAAAATAGCAACTCATGATAAAAAACTCATATTACCATATATTTTAGGTGATTTTCTTAAACGATCTACATTTTTGTCTATACAAACCGACTTAACGACAATTTTAAAGTTTAATATTTGGATTTATTTATAAATTTAGGAAAATTTCAATACAACCTAATTTAAAATTAAATTTTACCTACAACATAAATATTTTGAAAAAATATTTGTAATCTCTATGTTTGCATTATTTTCTACGAAAAAAAACCTGACCCGTATTTATTGACCGATTCAATTCAATTTTTTCAATTCAATTCAATTCAATTCAATTCAATTTATTTATTTGAACAAATAAGGGTACAAACAGGTGGTAAAGAGTAAACATTATCATTCCTTATTTTACCTTAATTAGGCGTACAAATATTCAATATTAAATTACCTACTTATTTATTCATGCACATGCAGTTCTATAATTTAATATGGCACATAATTATTTACAATGTCAAGATAAAATAGAATATATCTAAAATGTTACTACCTACTTATACCTAAATAATGTATCTATGTCAAAAACTCATCAATATAACAATAAATTCTAATAATGTAAGTCTCTAAAATTATAATTAATTAAAATATTAAATAACTCATAAATCACAATTTGTCAAAAACTCATCAATGGAATAATAACAATTTTCAACTAAGTGGCTGTACAATTTCTTTTTAAATAACTTCAATGGCATTTCCTTAAAACTATCGGTTAAACAATTGAATATTTGTATTGCCATTCCGTACACATTATTTCTAAAAAGCGCTAGATTTGTTTTCGGCATCAGAAGTTTATTTCTATAGGCACTTCGTTGTGATGTCATGGTAATAGTTGTAAAGTAACTTGGGTGCTTTCTGACAAATATACACATCTCATAAATGTACATTGCGGGTAATGTCAATACTTTTTTGCATTTAAACAGTGGTCTACAGTGTTCAAGGAAGTCGGCTCCACATGCTGCCCTTATGCAATCTTTTTGTGTTTTAAAGATTACGTTTGCGTCCACAGAATTTCCCCACAAAATGATACAATATCTTAATTGTGATGCGACGTATCCATGATAGGCTGTCATGGCTGTAGTCTCGGATACCACATTGTGAATACGGCGCAAGGCATACACAAATCGACCTAGTTTTATTCGCAAAACATCAATGTGAGCCTTCCAATTGCAAAAACAATCAATAGTCAACCCCAAGAAAGCTGTTGACTTTACTTCCTCTACATGTGAGCCCTGATAAGTAATATTAAGGTTAATATGCTTAGATTGATATGTTTGAAATTTAATCATTTTCGTCTTACTAAGATTAATATTTAAATTATTATTGTCAAGCCATTGTACTATATCTGTTAGGGCATTATTAATAGTTTGTTCAAATGACCTCGCATCGCCACCTTCTACAAGTAATGTGGTATCGTCTGCAAAAAGGAGACATTTGTGCTTCATTGCCTTTGGTAGTTCATTTATGTACAAAAGGAACAGCAAGGGGCCTAATATACTACCTTGAGGTACACCATACAAGTTCATTTTGTAGCCTGATCTATGGACAATTTTGTCTCTACCAATAATATTCGTGATTTCAACAGATTGTTTCCTGTCTTTCAGATAACTTCTTACCCAGTCCAATGCAGGACCTCTTATGCCATACCTGTAAAGTTTACTTAGTAATAATTCATGTTTCACAAAATCAAATGCTTTACTCATATCGAGTAATACAGCTACAATGGGGACTTTTTTATCTAAACTTTCAGTTACGTTCTTGATTAAGTTAAAACATGCTAAGGTTGTAGAACTATTTTTTTTAAAACCAAATTGATTATTGTCTAAAATGTCATGTTTTGAAGCAAAGCCTGTTATTCTATCAAACATTATTTTCTCAAAAATCTTTGAAATTACTGGTATGAGAGTAATGGGGCGGTAATTATTCAAGTCATTCTTAGGCCCCTTTTTGTAAAGTGGTTTAACGACAGATAATTTTAACCGATCTGGAAAAATACCTTGAGAAAAAGATAAGTTTAAAATGTGACATAGAGGAACAGATAATGCGGTGGCACATAACTTTAAGACTTGCGTGGATATGCCATCATAACCTGTGGCTTTCGTGTTATTTAGTGTCTTTATTACATTTATTACATCTGTTGCATTAACTGAATAAAGGAATATACTATCTCTATTCTGATCTATAAGGCAAGAATGATTAGTCTGCTTTTGTGTTTTATTAGTCGAGTCAATAAAATAGTCATTAAATGCTTCAGCTATGCTTTTAGGATCTACAATTGATAACCGAGTGTGTATAAGTTAAGTATGTAGGTATTCCCGCGGTCAAAGAACGTTCGGGTCGGATGTAATTTAAATTTAATAGAAAATACTACAAATGGGTAGATTTCAAAGAGAGTTTTTTAAATATTGACAGGATCGGTAAAAGCCTCTTAAACATCAGATTATACCTATTGTAATTTTCATGAATTTTTGGATACGGTGGAAAAATCAGGGAAATTTCAATACTTACATTTTGTTATTAAATTGGATTCAAGACCGTACGTCGATTTGGTCTGTTCCCCGTTATGTGCTGGGCTGCCATTCTGTGTTGATCTTGTCTTCAAAAATAGGTTAAGCTACGGTGCGCCAGTATAAAACGACATATAGAGGTATGGCTGACTATCAATACCTACCTTGCATTTGTACTTACCTACCTACCGATAAATATATCGTGAAACACGTTCGTACATATTAATTATTACTATTTATACTAATAAACATCAATTATTTCCCTTAACTTGGCAGTGTATCTTTAAAGATACATACTTTTTGACCCATTTTTTGATTTTTTTTAAAGACAGAATTTTTGCTCCACACAGCGGCCAGGAGGCTAGAACGCACGATTTTTCTAAATTCTGCCAAGTTTAGGGTTAACTATAACTGAATGTGAAGATTTAAGTTTTAAGCTCCTGATAAGGCCACAATTGTATTTCTGAAAGTGAGTGATTATGAAAGTGAGTGATCTAGACAAGATTCCATTCTGCGATCGTATACGATACGATAAGCGATAAGTAATAAATGTATGAGCATGACAGATTCTAAAAAGTCACGTGACCATTTCCATACATTATTATGGTCACGTGACTTATCGCTTATCGTATACGATTGCAGTATGTCATCTTGGCTTCAGCAATGTGGTAAAATAGCGAGAGGCGCGCCGCTGTCGCCGTCGGTATTAGTCCTGACATTATATTTTCACTTGTATGGAAAAAATATAAATTTGGGAATCACTACATAGTATAAAATAAAGTCAATTTTTCTGTCCCTATGTCCCTTTGTACGCTTAAATATTTAAAAATACGCAACGGATTTTGATGAGATTTTTTTTAATAGGTAGAGTACCTAATTCAAGAGGAAGGTTTTTATGTAGGTATAGTACCCGTGCGCAGCCGGGGCGGGTCGCTAGTAATAAATAATGTAATATAGAGATCTACGGCTTCTTTATGTCAATCGATATGTAGACACAAAATCCGACAAACAAAAACCTGAAAATATGGCGTTTACATAAAATTCATATTTTTAAATTTAGTTTGAATCTTTGACACGTGCGCTCTTTATGGATAAAGTTATCAACTTATCACACGAAAAAAATATTTTAAAACGTACCGTAAAATGCTGCAACTTTGCCACTTGAACTCAATTTTGCCTATTTCGTTTCAATGACGATTTCTCGAATTTGCGTATTTTTTTCTTGATTTTTACCATTTGGTAGTAATTTTTATAATTCTGGCAATATATATTCCTTTTTTTTACAATTGCAACTCCATTGTTGCTCCGACAGTTACGCATCATAAGTCGGAGGGAGTAGCCGCATATTTTTAGAGTCTCGCAACTTTTGAATTTTTATCTAAAAAAAAGGTGTTTTTTGAGAGGTGGTTAAGTCCCAGGGTAAGTAAAGAATGTCTATTTTCCTAAAAGCTTAATATTTTCAAGAAGAGGACATGATTTCAGCATTATAACGTACTAGGCAATATTGGGCAGTGTTTTGGAAACGTGATTGACACAATTTTGCCTGGGTCTAGGGCTGTCACTTACTGGGTTTTATAAATGTACAAAATAAGACTAAACTTAAGTTTACTTAAGTCAAATCTTGCAAGTAGATTTTCAACAACTTTCAGTATTGATATGTAGATTTGTTGTCAGTGCAATAGTAAAGTAAGGTTCATAAAAAATAAGTTTTAGGCATATTAGGTATTCAAAAAAATAAAAATTATTACAAAAATTGTTAGTACTTTCATCTTTATTGTAATAACTTGCAAGTGTGTCTAACAACTGAATTATAATTATGTTGTTTGTTTACTTGTAATTGGTTTAATATTCTGGTTTCGCGATAATCACTCATTTAAATTAAACAAATTACTTCAATAGGTATTTTACTACTCAAACTAGATTATAAAAGTTGATTGTTGATTATTTTGTACTCAAAAAATATATCTTTTTTATTAATAGGTAATCTTTTTTTTGGCACAACCCTAAAGTTAACAGTATTTTTATATAGAAAGTTTGTCGAACCTGCTACAAATTTGCCTAACTGCCTTTAAAAAAAAGTATTAAGCATATGGCAATAATTTGACTGCCAGGGATAAGCCCAATGTGTCATGCATACGAGTAAATATTATTACGAATAGCAACACATGATTTATTGAGATATCCGTCTAGGCAAAGTTGCGTCTCAGGCCTACAATTTTGCCTGCCACTTTAACTGCTTGTAAATTGGAAATACAGTATGAGAAGGTAATAAGATTTGAGTCTTATGTGAGAAAGCATAAGGTATATTTTCCGACTAATAGTCATTATACTCATAATGAAAAATAGGTTCGAAGATATAAGAAAAAAACGTCAAAATCCAGGCAAAGTTGCAGCATTTTACGGTAATTATAGTGAGGTTGGGTAAGTGAAACCAATGTTTCTCTTAATTAATTGAATCAGGCGTTACTTTGCGGAAGTCCATATTAAAGGATGAGCAATATTACTTTGGTCTTCCGCGATACAGAACGTGTAGGTAGTTAATTAGTGTAAGCCGCTATAATTACTTATTTTTTGCATGCAATTAATTTTCCCACCCTCCCGCCGCAAAAATAAATACGCAAATAACTATAACAAACCACCACCAATAACACTATACTCGACACGTGTTTCGCCTCTCTACGAGGCATCATCAGGAGTTGACGATGTTGTCGGTCTGGTGTCCGGCAACGGAATTCCGTTATATAGAACATAGGCCTCCCCCAGAGAGTTCCACAAAAATCGGTCGTGAGCTGTCCGCATCCATTGGACACCCGCAACCTTTACCAGGTCGTCGCTCCATCTTGTGGGGGGCCTTCCCACGCTGGACCATCCGTATTAATATTTATTAACTATAAAAGAAAAACGAATGAATGTTGTTAAAATTGTATTTATTTATTTTAATTGTAAAGAGTGGTACTGTATCACCATAGTTAAAAAAATATTATTATGTTATTCTGACATGTCCATTATCATTACTTTTTGATAACGTTATGTCGATGTTTGATTTAGGCAATTTGTCGTTCCTGCTAGTAAAATATCTAGGTATAATAAATAATAATAAATATCTTGGGACATCTTACACAAATCGACCTAGTCCCACGGTAAGCTCAATTAAGGCTTGTGATGTGGGTACCAGGCGACGATATAATTATAAGGTCCTAATTTATTAGATGCAGATATTTTTACAGCTGATAGTACTCGGTCTCTGGAGTATATTAAATCATGAAACATTATAGCTTTTACGATGTTTTTTGGAGAAAACGGAAAAACAAATTTGCTACGTAAAAACACCCTGTTTATGTGCTTATTAAATGAAAACTCATTGAACAGATTCTAGTACCTCTTTTACGTACCATTTAACTGGAACTGGCCACTTCACGTCGATAAATTAAATACTTGATTGTCAATGTCATGTTATTTTCCGTTGGATTGTGTCGTTTGATGACATGACAGACAGTGTTATTGTGACATGTGATAATGCACATGATGATTTTTTTTAGACAAAAAAATTATTTTTTTTTTTATTAGGAAAATGAAATCAAAAAAATTACATGAAAAGATTTCTTAATTTATATTTAAAGTTAATTATTTTAATGTAAAGTATCATGTGTTAAAATATCTGCAACTAATAAATTAGGACCTTATATATGTATAAAAGATAGATACATATAGATACTTAAATACAAAGACATCCATGACCAAGGAACAAATATTTGTGATAAGTAAATACACAAATAATGCCCTCACCGGGATTCGAACACGGAACCTCCAGCTTCGTAGGCAGGGTCACTACCAACTAGGCTACGGAGGATGACAAAGGTAGATTCATAAGACATTGGGCATTTACCTCCTAATGCGTTTATACGCATAGCTAATAGGAGAGGCCTACGTCCAGCCGTGGACTATCATAGGCTGATGATGATGATGATGAGACAAACCCATTGCTTCATCCTGCATTCTAGACCATGCTCACAAAAGACCTGTACCCAAGCACTATACGTGCCAGTGATTACAATTCCAATTAGAGTAATATAGCAAACAATCGGGCGCGGGTGACGTCATGAATACGAAATGTCGTCACTAACGACCACCCCCGGGGGTTGAATTTTCGCCACCTCCCAACTTGCAGTGTGAGCAATTAATGTACGATACATTTCAGTTGACGTCTTTATACTTTAGTCCGGTATTGCAATACATGTATTGAAGGTATTTAAATTTATTGCATAAGTGTATAACTAGGGTCAAAATTCTTTTCGTTGTCTTATTTTGTGTCCCTAAAAAACGTGACGCAGTGGTGATTTTTGTATGAGATGATGTTTTGTTTTCAATTTCTGGATTAAAATCTAGCGTGAAAAAGAAATATAGGTGCACTGGTTTTTTTGACTTTGAGTCGAAACAGCAACTAAAAGCGTGACAGAGTGGTATGAAACTACCATACCACTAACAAATATGGATCTTGTAATCTGAAAATAAAGACTATTATTATTAAAACGGGCATTTATCAGTCATTCTCAAATTTCTAGATCTACATAATTAACGTAACCGATTTTTATCCAATGGATTTTCAGTTCTAATTTTAATTACCTATGTCACCTATTTCAGTGTCACAAAAGCGACACAGTTATTTGTTTTAGGCGTTACATTTGTGTTTAAAATGTTCAGATTGCATAATAGTGATCAATGTTCATTTAAATTTCAGATCTTTGTGCTATTGTTTCTGTTTATTTCTGTTTTCTTTTTACTTGAACTATGAGTTGAGTAGTTACCTTCTTAGGGACCAACACCAAAAAGGCACATATGGAACCCATATGGGTGCCTTCCTGTCCATGTCCGTCCGTCTGTATGTTAAATATCTGGAGAACCAATGACGCTATCAATTTGACATTTGTTATGAAAAACAAATTGATTGTAGGTACTTATTGTATTTTTAGGTTATTTTAATATCTCTGGGATATGCCCGATAATAAGAGGAGACGTTGTTTTGTAAAGCTGTCATGCGAAGTAGCATAGCATCACTACGAGTATTTATCGTTTCAGTAGTAAACATACAAAGTATATAATTAGTTACGCACTTATACCAGGTGATGCTTGTAATAGGAGCAATTCATTAAAATAAAACAAATGAGTAAATGTAGTCAATCGCACAGTTATAGATTTTTAAATAAATAATAATAAAAACACAATAAACTTATTTAAGAATTGTTTAACAAAAGCAATATGTTTTGAGGACAGTCTAGTTTCATTATATGTTTCATAACATACACTTTTTAAAATCGTAATATTTCATAATTAACAAAATCGTACCTTCACTTCAACAACCTAAAATCAACTCTCTTTAAAAAAAATCCTAAACTATTCCCGTTCCCGTCAATCCATTCTAATCGTAGAAAATGGCGGTCCACGAATAACAAATTCGACACAGGTCGGCGAGAAATAAAGGCGCGCACAGACACGTCCCTCGAACCCGGCCGAGTGCCGAGCTGCCGAGCACGAGTACCCGACTGCTAACAATAGAGGAACGTGACCCGACCACCTTTAGTTTGTAGCACAAACTAGTATACCAAGTTGTGCAGTTCGCAGTTGAAATTAAGCAAAGAACATAAACAGATTTAGGATGTTATACTATATGATGATATACTATAATGTATTTAATAATGCGTATAGGTAATTTTACCAGAGTTGAGGTGAATGATTACACACACATCCAAATGAAGTACTAATTGCAAAAAATGTAGTGAATGAATGAAGGACTTGCGTCAAAATATTGAAGCAACTTGAACAAACTTTTTGGTCAATCTTACAGTTGCAATTGGGTTTGCTGTCAGTACGAAAAAAGAACACTAATTTCAAATTCCCTGACATGTTGATGTGTGCGTGACCTCAACTCGCGTGGAACTATCTATAAACAGATTACTAAGAAATACTGTAATAGGTACAGCCTATTTTAAGAACTAGGAATCTTAAGTTCAAAATGACAATGGAAATTGGAAACATTCGTGTCCTTTTTGTCGAGATTGACAACAATTTATACCAGAAACGTGTCTTAAATGGCCCTTTTTGAAGGACAATGTATCGATTTAGCGCTTAATTCTAATTACATTATTATATTTGTTATTCACTACAAACCTAACCCAGAAAATGTTCGGATAGACACAGACAGTAAATATAGTCCAGAACCGGGCCAGTAGGTACAACACAAACAGCAACACTCTTAACTGGTGGTCCTTATTAAAAAATGCATAACCAATGCATAGATAACAAATATGGTCGATGGTACAAATCACTACAAAAATAAAACTTGTACTTAAAACATCGAAATTTAAAACCATAGGATTACATTATTTCCATTCCGAATTCGTTCATAAGGTAATGTTTCGTTTGTATTTTACAATTAGTAATGACGTTATCTAATTGAAAAATACATTTGCTGTTATTTTATACTTGAGTCATTTGCAAAACTTTATAATCGTTATTTTCATTTAACTTTAAAAAGAAGTACCTATGTATTAAATACAATAAATTTGTGCAGGTATTTTAGGTGGAACGGATTTTATGCCTACTTTTTTAACTTCTGTATTTTTCATGTGATTTATTTAGATACGAAAAAAGTTCATCCAAAAAAAATGTCCCAAAATTGCGAATCGAAACATATGAACAAATGCTAAAGGGTTTTGAAAAGAACCGTGTATTCTAATAATCATACGAAAATTACCTAATAAAATAAATTGAGCGTGAAATATACAGGGTTAAACATAAGTCGTGAATAGAAATACGTGTTTCTAACTTTACAAACAACTAACAATTGGATGCCCCACAATTAACTTAAAAAAAGACATGAACATAACTTTTTTTTTAGTTTATTTTCATTGCCAACGTGGTTTTAGGATATCAAAACGGATTATTAAGACTTACTAATTCAATAATTACTACTTCTTCAAATGGAAGTCATAATTATAACGCCAATTTTGCCATTTAGTGCAAAAGTAAATTATATTTATTACATTTAACGTTTCAAATCGCTTAAGAAGTCATTATTATTTCCCACAATGTCGTAACAAATGTGCTTATCATAGAAATAATTAGGTAACTGCGAAAGACTTTGGTTATCACGGGACTCGAACCCGCCTCCTCCGAGTAACCGGCTCAGCGTGCTCCCAATTACACTAGACGACCTTCCGTAAATCAATTGTTAAAAGCAACTATAAAAATTAGAAAAAACGACAAAAATAAACATAACTTGTGATGTAGATATTCAATTGTTAGTTGTTTAGAAAAACATATTTTTGTTCACGACTTATGTTTCACCCAGTTCACATAAAATAGCTCGATTAAGACACTAGGAATACCAAGGAATTTAAACAAAATGTCTCATCAACATTGGAGTTCAATCTCAGTCGAAATAATACAGAGTTTGTTTATAATTCGCTGCTTCATTCTCTGGTACCACCGGATTAACTATAAAGTAAAACTTTTTCTTCGTCAGGGACTTTAGAGCACCAGGGTTTTCGTAGCCAACCTTCTTGTTTATATTTTCGTTTTCATTACTATTAGTAGCTGTCTCACGATTACCCGTGCTAGGTTGGTTATTTTCTTTTTCCCTTTCTAACTTTTGCTGTTCTTTCAACCTGTTCAATTCCTTCAACCTTTCTAATAGTTTTTCTGCTTCTTTCATCTGATTCTTTAAGTCGGCATTTTGGCTCGCATTATTCTGGCTTGGATAGTTTTGGATAGGATTGTTTTGTCCGATATTTGGATAACGGTTTAAATTATTCAAGTTATTTGTGGTCGGTCTGTTAACATTTGCATTACCTCCTAGCACTGCTGACAGTAGACCCCTGTTTGCATTATTATTGTTGTATTGGTTGTCATTGTTTTGATATTGGTTATTATTGTTAGTGTATTGGTTATTGGAGTTCAATCTATTTTGATTTTGGTTGTTTGGTCCGAGGCCTAGGGAGCCGAGGAGTGGTATGCTGGGGCTGTTATTACTGCTACGGTTGTCTCCGAGTAGGGATCCAAATAGCTGTGCTTGAGCTGGAGTCAGCAGCATCGAACTTCCTGTAGACACGTGTTTTTTTTTAAGTTGTATTGTCGCTTAAAGCATATCGTAAAGTATTGATATTTACATTTTATTTATGTTTAGGTACGAGACTAAATAATGAAATATGACACATACTTATGACTAGTTTATAGTATAACTTTGGTGAAATATAGCATAAAAATTAAGTACCTACAGCCAAAGTAAAAATATACTCGCGATACATAGATGTACACATATTGTGCTCTCTGTATATATACAGGACATATGCAAAATTCATGAATAGGTACTAAAAATATTTAACACGAGTATTTTAATTTAACGATGTAGATAGAAACGTATGCACTCAAATAAACCACCTCTTTTATATTGAAGAACTTTTTCTACGGGACCGACATCCGATTAGAGAGAAAAAAAATCTGATGTTCCATACAAACCCAGATATATTAGTAAGCGGAAATGTCACCCTGTAGTTTAACATCGTTATGCACAACAGATACTAGAAAACACTTACCAAAAATAGTTAAAAAAATACTGTATCTCAGTAAAATCCACATTTCGTTCCGGTAATCAATTTCACAATGATAAATTAACCAAAAATTTCGCGCGCGCAACCACGCTTACCGCTACAAAATCACATGGCAGACTAACAAATTTTAATGACCATTAAAAAGTTATTAAAGTATCTTTCATTTCAATTGTTCATTAGATAAAGATAATTAGCGAAGATCCGTTTAACAAATCGATTCTCTTTTTAGCGAGAATTACTTGCGTGAATGTTTGTTAATTACTGGCTATAATGTAATACAATCTGATATTGGGTTGACCGTACCTACTCGTTATACTCGTACTCACTTCACAGTGTTCAGTGTGTAAATCTAATGTGAGTGATAAATTAAACCAGGTCGATTCATTCGTGTATTTTTTACTGCTTAAGGTGCATTCAGACCAAACGAGCATTCACTATTCTATCCCCCACTCTACGAAATCAACGAATCACGTCTTGTGAAACGATCGAATTTCGTAGAGTAGAAAACTACACATTGCTGCTCAGAAAATCCTCAAAAATTACTTTTTACTAAAAAAGAACAAAAATTGTGTGGAAACATATGTACAGTATAGAGCAGTAATAAGTATACAATTTTGGACCTTATGCCATAAACCCTTGGCTGTACAGTGGGGTTCAAAATTGCATGGACAGTTTATGAATGAGTTCATTCATAAATTTTCTATGCAATTCTGAACGCCACTGTACCTTCAGTACCTATATTACGTTACCAAGTTAAGGGTTAAATTATACAGATACCTACAGAAAGTAAACTACACAAAAGACAAGAGTAGCGACCGGAACATACTCATGGATTTTTATTTATACTGTGCTCTGGGGGGCTGCGACGATCTACTAATGCGTTTCAGTTTAGGACCTAATCTGAATCGCGACATGTCAGTTCCATAGAATTCCATGTCAAAAACTGTCAAGCAGAACCTAATCTGAATCGCATTTGAGATCAAGGGTATAGTTGAAAGGATATGAGCTAAGCTCGTTCTCTTAAAATTCCAGTAGCATTGGGTCGTAAACCACAAAGTAAGATAACAAGCACTCAGTAAACACACAAACGTGGCGGTTAATTCGGGGCGCGTGCATGGCGCGTGCGCCGTCCACCTGCGCACGCACAGAAGGGTTCGCTGTAACGGATTACATATTTTTTTGGCAGGCGTGTGTCGGCATTCAATCGGGATTCGGACCGTAGCTAAATGTACTGGTCAGCATCTGTTTTCCTCCTGGTTTTATCCCTTTACAAGCCCGGTCAAGTTTTTTGTCATCACCCGCATCACACATCATTAGCCTTTATCTGTCCACTGCTGGACGTAAGCCTCTTCTATTAACTGGGCATATGGACGCATTAGGAGGTATGTAAATGCCCATAATTGCCACCTGTAAAGCAGGTTAGCGATCGCAATTTGTCCACTAAGATGACGCTGCTGCCCATCATCAATTTTCAGTGACACTTCAATCCTTTAGTCGACTCTTACGACACCCTCGGTAAGAGTTGGGATGCTATGTGCACATGTAAGTAATAAAATATATGCTAAGGATTGAATAACTATGAAAAGTAGTTTAGAAAACGAATTAATCTAATATAAATTATAAATGCCGCAAAAATGTATGACGTGCTCTTATATCTCTCGAACTGTTTTTTTAAACTTTGTTGTGTATAATATTATTCCTGGCGACTATACAGACTGATCAATTCATATGGAACAGTGGGAGATATAATAAAAACTATATCAGATACCTAGATAAATATGTACTTAGCAACCACCATGGCTTCAATTTTAGTCCCAAATACAAATCCACTCACGAATTGAAAAGAGACCTTTCAATTAGTATGATAATGGAACATAGAACTCGCATTATTTTTGCTTGTATTGGATGCATGCATGCATGCATCAGCCTGTGATAGTCCACTACAGGACGTAGGCCTCTCCTATTAACTATTCTATACGCATTAGGAGGTAAATTCCCATAATCGCCACGCTGGGCAAGCGGATTGGCGATTGCAGTAATGTGTCCCCTATGATAACGCTGCTGCCCATCATTATTTTTTTATCAAATAATAGTCAGTGACACTTCAATCCCTTAGTCGACTCGTACGACACCCGCAAGAGGAGTTCGGGTGGTGACAAATGTATTCTTACTGCCGTCACCACACGGCCGGGTATTGGATGCATACGTACAAATGGTTCGAAAGCAAAAAAATCTCTATCTAGTATCTCTAATTCTCTATAGTTTTAAATTTTTCCCCTCTGTCCCATTAGGATTAATCACGCTGTATACCAAAGCTATTGTATTTTTCCTGACAGTGAAACAATTACTTTATAAAAGCACAATTGGGTTAGTTCAATTACATTGTTTTCCATGCCTAAAAATCTAATTATTTGGTAACACAATTAGGTATGTACAAAATCTAGGAACTACATCGAAACTCCCTTACACTTTCATTAACTGTAACTAAAAACCCCAATATGCGCATAATAAATCCCATACTTAGCACCCACTCGACATAATGGAGGGTCGAATGTGCCCCACGCACCGGGTGACAATCCACTAAACCTATTGTAATTATACACATCAGAGCACCCTTTACAATGAGGCTGACAAAATATGTTCACTTTTTTTGCACTAAGGTTGGTCAATTTGGAAATAGCGTAAAGCAACTTCGAACATGTTTTTTTTTGCAAATCTCCTTTCAAAGCAAGCTTAGTCCAGTCGTTTTAATTTTACTTGTATAAAAAATCATTTGCTAATAATTCATTTTAATAGCAGTAATATTGCGTTATACATATATGGCTTAATAATTAACATGTTTATCGTTACGTAAACACAAAGTCCAACAAAATATTTAAAAATATGAGTACCTAAATCGTCACGATATTAATTCGAAAAAAAGTCATCTACACATATTTACGAGTATGTTTATATTTATTTTGATTTCTTTACACACATTTGTAGATAAAGCTAGATCACATCGCTATTTTTTTAAATTAGTGTTTGCGTGTACTGTTCATGTACTTGCCTTAAATTCCCTATCCTTATTCTTACTTAAAAAATAATTAATTAAGTCACCAAAGGTGCAGAAATCTAAAAAAAAATTGCTTATAGCACCTTCCTAGCCATAAAAATTATAATAAACACAAAGTTTCAACACTAAGTTACCATATTTAAGAAGCTTTTAAATAACACTTCAAACAACCAATTCGCCCTTTTATTATTCGAGTAAAATCTTTATCAGCAGCCCAATGCCAGGGATTTGCGGCATTTGCACCGATTACAAATCTATTAACATGTGATAACATATGGACCCCCGACCCCCGACCCCCGGGCCCGTGGGGGGTCCGCGCGGGGTGCCATTGCGATTGTATTTTGATTGCGATGCATGTTGAGCGGAATCTAGTGCAATCGACTGTATTATTTTTTCTGTCTTTTATAATACACTGAATTTATAGAAATAGAAGTACCTATAATTAGGTACGGTTTTTATGCCGTTTAAAATTCGCAGTTCAATACGAAATTGTTAAACGTTTTAATGGTACTTTAGGTACCGAATGTGCAAAGATGCAATTGTTCTGCTTCATATTAAAGCTAAGGGCTTGAAATTTGTAGATATTTTTGTAGCCTAGGTTTTTTATGTCATGAAATAATTCACTAAGTAGATAAAATATTTATTTCCGTAAATCAAAAACATTTAAATTATATTTATGTATAGCTATGCCCTAAATGATTTTGACTAAAAATAAGATGAACTAAATGCAGGCCGTGACACAAGTTACGTAGACCAATTTGAATAAGAAATATGAACATAAACCCTTTAACGTCCCTATCCCTGCTAAAAACGCTTTCGATCCCCAAAACAATGAAAATATACTTGAAACAGCATCTCAATTGTCATCAAAGCCGATGTTTAGCGACCCGACACCACAGATGGCGCTGTCGTCAATCGTCATAATTAGGGATCAGCGCCCTAATGACACGTTGCACTGAATCTGTTACGCCTCCGAACAAATGTTTCTATTCTGTGAACAGTGAACACTCTTGACTTTGCCACTATGGACCACCCTCGTTTTCAATTTGAGCTCTATTTTTTTGTGGATTTGGAATTTAATTGGAATACATTTCCTTACAGTTTTGTTTTGGGTATCTGATCTGACGAATTAATCGTTTTATTTTAGAAATGATAATTAGGCTAAGAATAACTTTAGTATAAGATTTATATTTTACATGCCTTGTTGTGGCGTAATATGCACTCATGAATTGAGTATTAGCAAATAAATATAAATATAAATGCAAAGTGACGGCATTGAAGCGAGATTTAACTTTTATTATAAACTGGAAATATGGTAATGTACATTTTAACACAAATATGCCTTAATATTAAAAAACCAATACTTTCGAACGCTTAAAGTGAATATATTAATATCTGCACACACAGTCTTATGGAAGGAAAGGGGGAAATCTGAGTGAATGTTATATGTTTGTAATATATTAATATCTGCACACACAGTCTTATGGAAGGAAAGGGGGAAATCTGAGTGAATGTTATATTTCAATCTTTTTATATTCCGTCCGAAATAATAAAAGTGTTCTTTATTTACATCGCCATAATTATTTCCTTGTAGTACATAGTCGCATAAATTTCGAGCTGTTCGCCATAATAAACTCCGTGCTCAACGCAATTTTACAACACTCCACTTACTGATACCTACAGCTTCATTATCGGCTTTCTCGTTGTACAACATAATAACGACTTAATAAAAACGCCGAAAAACATGCCCGTAACAAATTCTAAAAATCTCTAATGGAAAAATGTTAAAATGTCACAACCATATTCGACGTCAAAGCACCTAAAACATAGAAAGCGGCTAAAAAAAGCCTTTTAAACGTTAAAAGGCCCGTTTACCGCGGACGCAAACACTTAGCTGCCTGTTAATTAGTAAGTAGCTGGGATACCGTCAAAGGGAATGCATGAATACTTGCCAAACCGACCTCCGACGGTGCTTTTTAAAATGTCCCCCTCTTAATTCGAAGCTCAGAGAAACCGAAGCTAAACCGATTATGTCGCCGATATGGGAATTTTTCAGGGAAACGCTAACCTTTGAAGTTCGCGTCCATGTGGCAACACAATTAGGAAGGACTGCTAGAAAATTGACGGCACTGACCGAGCGACCTCAATCGAGAATTTATGACGAGAAAATCTGACACGATTTGATTTTAAACTTCGTTATAAGCGTTTCCAATGTTTCTATCCTTTGCTTTGGAATATTTATACGAATGAATTCCCGGAGAAGGCGTTATATTATTCATATATAAGGGTTATATTATAAGCTAATAACAAATAATTTTTACTTTGGTGAACTGATCAAGTCTCCGTTTATGGCTCCGTTACTGGATTTTGAAACCAACTTTTGGAAT
>JALPQI010021902.1:0-23409 GCA_025490895.1 Thaumatotibia leucotreta
GAGAACTACAGACTTGTGTTGGGAAATATCGAAGGAAACATTCAAAAACGGGCAAGAGTGTGTTTAGATAACCACAGCCAACATTTTGAACACTTGCTTAAGTATGTGAATTAATTAATTAGTATGAGAAATGGACTCCATTAATCAGGTATGTTTTTTTTTATTCCAATCATTGTGCATAAAGTTGATATCAAGTGTTTAAATACGCCTCAATGAAGAAAGTTTCTGTCCTTAGTGCAAGTATGAAGGAAGATTTGGGATAAAGTAAGATTTTTTTGACAAGTCATAATCATAATTGAACAATTGTGAAAACACAAATCAAATTATTTATTAACTAAATATTTTGATTTGTACTTTTAATTTTTCTCCAGTAGTCACACTACTTAATACTATATAAATTATAAATATTAGATGTCATATACCAAAGAAAAACGACCAAGATCACCTATGTCCGAGGTGGGGATCGAACCCACGTACTCAGCTTTCGCGGCTGATGCCTGTACCGGTCACTCGGCCACTCGGTCTTAGCAACCACCGGTCAAATCACCGGTCCGAGTGGCCGAGGGGTACAGGCATCAGCCGCGAAAGCTGAGTACGTGGGTTCGATCCCCACCTCGGACATAGGTGATCTTGGTCGTTTTTCTTTGGTATATGACATCTAATATTTATAATTCATAATCATAAGTTGATTATCACCGCCGCTTTTCGAAGCCGCCATGCCACGTGCGATGACGTTGTAAACAAACAGTTGCCAGTTCGTGTGTTTTGCTAGTTATGTACATTGATAATGCGTAATGCGTCCAATTTTCTTATTAGGTTTGCGGATAAGTTCAAACATCGGTATTTTAGTTTTTTTGTTCTAAAGGGGTAGTAACAAAAAATGCTAGTATTCTGTAACTTGGACTACTATTACGTATGTTGATTTTTTGTACTGGTGAAAAAGTAACCCTGTATTATGTTCTAAAGGATGATTTTACAAGGAAATTTAGTGAACTTTCAAATTCATTCCTGATTCGCTGGCGTAACTGTATTAAAATAAAACTTACATGTCTTTATAAGCAAGATGGCAGAAATTTGTTTTCGTTGCTTGTGTTTAGCCGTTTTTAACTAAGTAATACATTATTTATTATTAGAATTATATGATTTATAGAAATTTTGATTAGTAGTAAAAATTTCACCCAAAATATGTCCACAGTTTTTTTTTCTATTTTTCTCATGTTTAAGACGCCATTAAGTAAGCACATTTTATTTTTGGAACGAAAAGAAAAATTCATGCATTTAAGGGTTAAGTAGCATAATTTTGCATAAAACTAGCGTGACTTAGGCGACCGTAACCATGGCAGTAACAGACAGAAAGAAGTTGATTCACCCACCTACTCTTGGTCAGTAGAATACAAAAATGTAAACAAACCTATCTTGCATAATAGTCCACTGCTGAACAATGGCCTCTCCTTAATCAATGCACAATATGCACATGGACGCATTAGGTAGTAAATGCCCATAATCACTACTCTGGGCAAGCAGGTTGGCGGTCACATTAGTGTATCCACTATAATGACGCTGCTGCCAATCTTAAATCTTCGATAAATAAATAGTCAGTGCCACTTCAATCGCTTAGCAGACTCTTACGACACCCACGGGATTACGTCTTACGTCTCAGTGAGTGTTATAAGAAGTAGGTGTACATTTGATATTGTTTATTTAATAGTTTATAAGTCTTATTGTCACTTACTTCCGTTGTATCTCCAATAAGGGCTTGTCCATTAATCACGTCATACTGTAGGGTACTTTTTAGTTACCGTAAACTGGGGTTTACGGTACGGTTTACTTTGAACTTTGGGGTTACATTGATAAAAACTTCTTTTATTTTTTAATCGCGAATATCTTCCGTTACCAAACGCATCTGCATATTTTTTTTAAGTCTGGCAAGAACGATAGTTATCCTTATTAATTGTTTAGACACTTTAAATGAGTACGGTCGTTAGAATAGCATATCACGTGTTTATATTTACGTATACTTTTTGCTATTTTTCGTGTATAAAATAACTTCTAAACTAACAATAAGGGTAGTGAGGTAAACGGTTCTTAATCACAATTAACTTGTCACAAGTGTGTTTAGGTAGACAAATATAACGTTTTTGGGGTCTTCAATTCAAACTAAGTACTTATAACATTTTTTTTTATTCAATGGGGTGTCTTTGATCACCTACATGGGATCACATTGATCAGAATCTTACGTATAGTTGATTATGGTATGTCTATCAATTTGACTGTTTATTTTATAAGAAGAATGTTCTCTCTTCAATGTTTGATTTTTGTTTTTAATAAAGTTGAATACTGAAGTTTTTTTTTAAATATATCGGGGTTACTTTGATCACAAATAGTTGATCAAAATAACCCCAAAACGACGTAAATTGTTGTAACTTTTGATACTGCGAACGGATTTATTAAGTCCAGAAAATATCACTAAATATCATTATGGGGGATGGGGGGTCTAAAACAGGCCAAAATCTTATGACGTGATTAATGGTCAAGCCCTAAAGAAAAATAAAATAAAATAAGAAAGAAGGTGGGGTAGTGACAACTGTATTCATACTGCCGTCGCCATGCTAAGCAATGTATTTTTGCAACTTTTTTTTCAGACACCCTCCAATTAACGCTAGAGCTCGTCCCAAACGGCTTCATCATAAATTCCAACGTGTTCCTCACCCACCACCAATGGCACACCATCCATCTGGTGTCCCAGGAGTTCACCCGTTGTGCTGTCTGTGAGCTGTATTGCGATGGAGACCATATAGGGAGCAGCGAACATGTGGCTAACATGCAGAGATATAAGCCGCTTAATAAGTATGATTTGAGCATCACTAGGAAGGTCAGTGTCATATTAGCTTTATCATAAATTCCAATGTTCCTTCACCACCAATAGCACATCATAGACCTGGTGTCATAGGAGTTCACCCGTTGTGCTGTCTGCGAGCTATACTGCGATACGAGACCATATTGGGAGTAGCAAGCATGTAGCTAACATGGAGAGATATAAGCCGCTTAATAAGTATGATTTGAGCATCACCAGGAAGGTCAGTGTCATATTAGCTTCATCGTAAATTGCAAGGTGTACAGTTAAGCTATTGGTACGCTAAACCACTTGGCAACTATCTCATAGTGAAGCTTTAAGTCAGATTGTAAAAAATCTCTTACTACATATTATTTCTGACTTTAAAAAAGGAAGAGAGAAAAAGAAATCTCCAAGATCCCATCATCAGACCCCGAGTTGGTGTCAACGGGATCTTCTCGAGGTTTTTTTCATTGCACTATTTTTTTTTCGAAACTTGTTTCGAGAATGGTATGGGCGGCTGCCTTCAGAAGGCTAGTAAAAACAATTTAACTAAAAGTAAAATTGGAATTTATAAATAAAATATATATGATTAATGATAATATCGATAATAATGATACGTGATAGTTAATGTAGATGTTTAATGAGTAGGTTATATTCATTCGATGAAAAAATTTGAGATCCGTTTTTTTGAAATCTATTAATAATACTGTCGACGATAAAACTTCGTAACATACATTTTTATTTATTCCCTTGTTGCAGATAAAAACTAACTACCATTGTGGTGTATGCAACGCCCTATTCCACCAATCACAAAAAAACGATCACTTCTCCAGCAAAAACCACGAGGATAAACTCCTTTTTGCCATAAACAGAGTTTCCGATATCATGTACGATTTCAATATACATAACAATAATAATATAGAAAAAAAAGACTCGTACTATTTCAACGTTAAACACAACAATCAAGAAGATGCATATATGCTAGAAAAGTTAGAAAAAATTGATCAAGTTCTAGAAGATGATGATGACAGATATGATTATAATGATGATGATTGGTATCCGCTCAATGAGAATGAGTATGATGATGAGAATGAGTATGAGGATGAGTATTATGAGCCGGTGCAGAATTTGGAGTTTTCGTATGCGTCAATGGCGAGGAAGCCGAAAAGTGATGATTTGCCGGATGTTTTGGAAGTTGACTTAGGTAAGTGTGTGTGTGAATATTAACAATACTGCGACCATATATAACATGGACGTCTAATGCCAGCTCAAAAATGCCCCCAAAACCAATTGTTCAATTGTGCCAAGATGGGCAGAACATAGCGCTTTTCTTAACACCGCGCAAATTTCGGCGCAACATCTTTGTCAAATGTTTATAGAATATAGCCAATCAAAATTTTGATGGACCAATCACAACTATTTTTAAATGACGGTTTAAGTTTTTATAGGTTGATATTGAAATTCATTACCGTGACGCATTGAAGAGGGGTGACACTTGTCAACTAAAATTCAGGACCGTTTTAGAAAGGCAATTTAGTATGGCGTACGGCTTCCAATATTTATTTGTTCGTAGAGTAAAGTGTGGTATAAGATACTATTTACATCAACTGTAGTGTGTTCAGACTCTTACTTGACTTTTTTTCCAGGTAACAAGAAGGTAACAGTAAAATATAATTCCTGGAACATGATAATTCGTCCAATGCCGAACCGTTTCTATTGTATGGCGTGCAAGGAGCTGGATCACATCCGGAATAAAGGAGAGCATTGCAAGAGCGAAGAACATTTAGCTCGACTTGACGCTTGTAATGTGGTGGATCAGTATGAGAAGTATTTTGTTAGACAGGTGAGATTGTTCATCAGCAACCAATCTTTTATTCAAATAATATACAATAATTTGAAATAGTAAGTAAGGTGAGAATGTTGTATTACCCTCTTAAAATCTAAAAACGCACTGCGTGTATGCCCGAATGCGTTTATTGGGATAGACAATATAGACTTATCTTTATCTTGACATCTGTAAGGTAGGGGCTTAATCCCTTGGATGCCGGAACGTGGAATCGCGTAAGAGAAAACTATAAAAAAAAAATATTTCCGGCACACGAGAGGTTAAGAGTGCGGCTCCACTTATGTGGAGAGGAGCGGAGATGTGCAAAATTGACCAATTACATTCTTCAAATTCAAAATTCGAAACACTGTCATGCGGTCTCATTGGCCAATTTTGCATATCTCCGCTCCTCTCCGCGTCAGTGGAGCCGCAACCTAAATGTGTTTTCACGACTCTGTAAATGACAAATAAAAGTAAGTTAGTAGAAAATAGTACATTTCCTAACTAGTGCGGGAAAACTTTTCGGCGAGGGTCAAAGTTGGAGCCCGAGTGAAACGAGGGCGACAATCATCCGAGTTAAAAAAAAGTTTTTGCTCGTGTAAGGGACGATTTTTTTCATAACGAGTGCGTCAAAAAGAGGAATTACCGCGGGCGAAGCGTGCGTAAAGTTCGTTTTTGCGCACTAGTTAGGAAAAATATTTGAAAACCGTCTTATACCGATTTCTCCAAGATCCCATCATCAGACCCCAACCCAACTTGGTGCCAATGGGACCATCTTGAAATTACCCGCTCGATTAAATAAATATTTGAAAATCGGCTTACAAATCTTTTAGATATTTTTGAGTAACATACATTTAAAAAAACTTTGAAAAAAATGGCCTATGTAGTATGTACTACATAGCTACATACGTTATAAGATAAGATTACACAAAAGATCCCAATGGGTCGAAGTGTATCCGTAAGGGCCCCACCAATAAGATAAGACTACATACGTTGTTTGATTAAAGATTGATGATGGGCAACAGCGTTATCATAGTGGACACATTACTGCGATCGCCAATCCGCTTGCCCAGCGTGGCGATTATGGGCATTTACCTCCTAATGCGTCTATACACATAGTTAATAGGAGAGGCCTACGTCCAGCAGTGGACTATCATAGGCTGATGATGATGATGATGATGATGACATACGTTGTTTGATTTGTTATTACTCTATGTTTATAATAAGCATGAACTTGACACTGAATACTGCTGACAACACAGCACTGTCAACAATAAATTCCGCGCACTGCGGAATTTTGCCTGTGAGGCGAGGCGCTTACTTAGCGGTATTGCAATTCAAAGAGGCTATTCTAATTGTAATATTTAATTACTTACTATTTCCTAAAACTACTTTAATTCCTTAAATTGGCTCATTTTACTTAGTTAGTTAGTTTTACTGGGCTTTTTCCGCAACTCGACAACCATTGTGCCTTTTTTGCGTGATAGCGAGGTAGCCCTATTCCAACCATCGAAGCTCCTCCACGAAACTCAGCGTATGTTTCAGGTTGCTAAATGCCTCCTTTAGTGTCTGTGGAGTCCCCAAGTGCCTACTCCTGTATACCTCTACCTGTTTACAATTTAGAAGAATATGTTTTGCTGCTTCCTCCTCTTCCATGCAGGCTGCACATAGGACTATATGTTTTGCCCATATTGTGCAGGTGTTTGTTTAATGTGTTGTGTCCCGTGATCAATCCTACTATTTTCCTCAGTTTGTGTCTGGGCGTTAGTAGTAGGGTTTTCGTGAGTTTACAGTTTAACTCGGGTAGTACTTCTTTGGTTTGTCTGCAGGAGACCAGTTCGTTCCTCGTTTTACTTATATACCCTGCTTGGTTTGGTATTTAACTAAATGTAAACAATCATGCAATATCTTTTTATTGAAAAATGCATTAAAAATCCAAACTAAGTACTTAATGTAAATCACTGTATTTCCTTATTGTAACATATATATTTTCTAAAACTTACTTTTTCTCGTGGTGTTCAATAAAAATATACTGCAAGACTGTTTACATTATAGTTAAATACCTAACCAAATAGTGTGTAGGATTCATTCCTTTATTTTTAAAAAGAAACAAAAGTGCATGTACGCAACGCTGCCCATTTAATTTAAATATCTTTAAATGTCTGACACATATCGTGAAATACATCCGCAGATATATTTTTACGTTAATATTAATAAATATCAATAATTTTAATTAAAAATGTATGTGAACTCAAGATCTTAAGCTCGTAATAAAACCGAGATTGTGTTCTAAAAGTGCGTGATTATGGAAAAACTCAACATTTTCGGTTTGTTTATATTTTATTAGATTCTTCAGCCGATTGGCATACCTGTTTCTTACAGGTGGACGACAAATGCTATCACTGCGGTCACTGCAACAACCTTCAACTTATAAACGTGATGGAAGACCATATCAGATCAGTCCACACGCATCCAACCACAATTCAGGCTCTCCTCGACTCCCCTACGAAAAAGATCTCCACACCTGTTAAAGCGAAAATTGACGCTAAACACGATAGCCCAATTAAAAATGGCCAGGGTAACGACACACAGAAAAATGAGACTTTTGAAAATGAATATAAAAACGCTGAATTGAAACCCGTGGTAATAAATCCGGGAAATGTTTTAGAAGGTCTCAGAGCAGCTAATAGCAATTTTGATGATATAGTTATTTGTACTTTTGATACTAAAGTGCGTATATCGAAGTTGGCTTTCAATATAGTGTGTCAGGGGGAGAATGATTTTTACTGCGGTCTTTGTGAGGTTAATATAGGGAAGGATCATTTGAGGTTCCATGTCAACGATGTGCGGCATTTGACGAAGTTGCAGAGGACCCCGTTTATACAAGCTTTTAATGTGCATCTGTTTCGAGAGGTAAGAAAACTTTTTATTGAACGTTTGTGAAAACACAAATCAAAATATTTATTAATTAAATATTTTGATTTGTATTTTTTGTTTTTTCCCCAGTAGTTACACTACTTAATACTATATAAATTATAAATGTTACATGTCATATACCAAAGAAAAACGACCAAGATCGCCTAACGTCCGAGTTTTTATTTATAGAAGCCTGTATTTTTGAAATTATACTTTCGTGAGACATAATAACTATAATAGTAGATTACATGCCAAGGCCGTTTAAGTGGGAAATGTCTCGGATGAAGTGGGGCCGAGGCGAAGCCAAGGCCGACAAACATGTGATCCGAGGCTTCCCCATTTAACGGCCGAGGTGTGTATACTATTTTTCTGTCAACGGAGCCGGCAAACGGCAACTTAGTTTAGCGCAGCGGCCGGCAAAGTGCTGTTTGCCAGCCGGAGGACAGAAATAGTAGATTACATGCCAAGGCCGTTTAAGTGGGAAATGTCTCTGATGAAGTATAATTGTAGGCCGAGGCCGACAAACACGTGATCCGAGGCTTTCCCATTAAACGGCCGAGGTGTGTATACCATTTTTCTGCTCAACGAGCTGTTTGGAAAGAAACGGGATTTAATCCAGAAAATTTCAACGCTAGTCCAGCAGTGGACTGCTATAGACTAATGATGATATTTGTGATTATTTTGTTTCAGATACGCGACGCTCTCCACTGCGGCTTATGTAACGAGCTCATACAAATAATGCCAGAGTTTATTATAAAGCATAAATACCTCGAAAAACATATTGTAAGCCTACACAGAGCTTTAGGCTATTTCGATAATGACGCCAAAAATGTCGCAACTGTCAAAAATGCCGCTGTAACTAAACCTAAACCTGTTGATGTTCCTAAAACAAATGGAACTATCACTAAAAATAATGTACCAACTACTAAAGCAAATATAGCTACAACAACTGAAGCACCAATACTATCTAACCAATTTTCAGCTTTAAACAACATTCCAACTAATTTAGGTCAAAAAGTTGTGCCTGTCAATAAAAATATTAATATTACAACAGTGAATACAAATAAAATATTACCAGTAGCAAAGGATAAAAATGGTTTAGCCAGAAATGTAACTGCAGTTAATGACAAGAATGGAATACCCAAAAATGTAACAAATGACAAGATAACAGCTAAAAATGTAACAAATAAGACACCAAATATAACTGAAAATGAAAGCAATGAACAAATTAAAAACGAAGAGTTTATAATAGTTAAAAATGGTGTTAAAGAAGATATAACAGACGATCTAGAAGATTCCTACATAGAAGATTTTGACCTAGAAGAGTACGTTTATATTAAATTGGGTAATAGTTATATAAAAATAACTAATACATCTTATAATACTTTAGTAGATGCAGGAGACGGGAGTAAATATTGCTTCGTGTGTTCGAGTGAGGTGTCTGAATTAAGCAAGCATGTAGAGAGTCGCGGCCATGTTGATAATATGGAGAAATTCAAATTTGTTGACAAATATAATGAAGATTTGTTACGACAGGTAAGAAGTGGGGCATTCAAAGTTGTCCCCCCCAATTATTTTTTGATTTGGAACTTTTAATATGATTTTCACACCACCTGTTCGAATACGGGTCTTTTCTTCCGTGCTAGGAGGGATCAAAGTGGCACTTTTCTGTTCAAGGATTTTCTATTGCCAGCCTAAAAAATTACAATGGAATATGAAAAAAAACAGTACGTTCATAATTGTTAAAAATTTCTTCAGAATCGATATTTTTCATAAATATTAAATATGTGACATATTTTTTATTTCATAGGTGGTGTGAAAAGCAGTATGTGTCACACGGTATCAAAATTATTTCGTCTTGGGCGTTAACGCTTGAATCCTCCATTACGCTCAGGATTCCACTTTAGAATCAATTGTGGAATCCGTCGCTCCATTCAGGATTCAATTAACGCCCACGCCGGAAATATACCATTTTGATCCCTTGTGACACAATCTACTATTGAATGTCTGCCAACATATCTAAAAATTCATGCATCTCTCACAGGATTCGTGTGATTAGGCTGCCACCGAATTGACGGCGGTTGAAACTAGGGCTCTCGGTCGTGTCCGGGTTTCGTGTACCCGTTTCCGTGTAGGTACCCGTTTCTTTGCTACCGGGAAACGGGTTTCTTACCCGTTGGAAACGTTAATTAGGAACCGTGTAATTAAGACACGGATACCCGAGTACCTGTGTCTGATCCGCCCTCAATGTGTAGTGGCAGTGGCAATCTAAAATATAGGTACGATTTTATATTTGAGCAAAGTATTGAACCGCATTTAACCTGCAACAAAGTAAATTTCTAGCTGCGTAATTCGTAAAAAACTGCGAATTTTTCGGTAGGTATTTTTTTGTTTCAGACTTTTTACTAATAAAAACATAGGTTTTTCGAATATTCAATTGTAATGGATCCGCAAGACTCAAGCTTGGAAAAGTTTCTAAGTAGATTCGCGGACCCGCGCTTGGAAACGTTTCTAAGTTGGAAACGTTTCTTGGCGTTTCGTGTCGTTCGGGTTCTTAGTACCGCCGGTGCTAAGGATTCGTGTACACGTGTCTGCGGGTAACACGGATACCGGTAGCCCTAGTTGAAACGGTCGGAGAAATGCACATAACACAAATGCGTTGATTTTTTATTAAATCTTGTTTCAGTTTTATCTCATGTACCACTGCAGCATCTGCAACGTAGTGATCACCAGAAAACAACTAAGCCACCATCTCTCATGGCCCACCCACGCCCTCCAAACAGAAAACACGAAAATATCCTCTAAAAAACGAAAGAACGAAATCAAAACTGGCACAAAACAAATAACTGTCTCCACACAGAAGGAAAACATATATTTGAACGAAAAAGAGACTGAAATTAAGATATTTTTAAACATAACTATTGATAAGGAAAAGGAGGTTGAGAGAATGAATAAAATTGTTATTTATAATGATAATGTGTTGAAAATCTCTTTCGATAGTTGGCACAGTATAAGCGAGGTAGCTAACGGGTTTCGGTGCAAAGTTTGCCAATATGAATTTGAAGAGAGTGAATTTGGAGTACATGTCGCCAGTGAGTCGCATAAGGGCAATTTGGAGAATATTGTGAAGAAATATTTCCCGGCGCTGATACGAAAGGTATTTTATTTATTAATTAGCTATACTGATTGATTGTTCACATTATCAGTTGTTCGTCTGCTGGACGTATGCTCACATTAACTATGTGTATAGACGCGTTAGGAGGTAAATGCCCATAATCGCCACGATGGGCAAGCGGATTGGCGATAGCAGGAATGTGCCCACTATGATGACGCTGCTGCCCATCATCAATCTTGTCAAATAATGGTCAGTGACACTTCAATCTCTTAGTCGACTCTTACGACACCCGCGGGAGTTGGATTGGTGGTTGTTAACTTGTTTAGTGTTGAAAGAAAAATTTGCGAAATTTGAGAAATTTTTCGCTTGCGTAAATTTCTCTTTTTAAGGCACTTGTTATGAAAAAAGTCGTTCGATACACGTGTAAAAACTTCTTTTTAACTCGGGTGATTGTCGCCCTCGTTTCACTCGGGCTCCAACTTTCACCCTCGTCGACGAAAAATTTTTTTTGAACTTGCATCGAAATGTACTATTACTTTCTTTCTTTCTTTCAATTAATATGTATTTTCAGATAAACGACACAACTCTAAACTGCGTGATGTGCAACACCGAAGTATCAAACAAGAAACACATAGTCACCGAGCATATACAGGGCAAGAAACACGTAAAACAATACGAAACTATACTTAAAGAGAGCTCTGTCGCCAACAGCTACTCTGATTGCGACCAAAATGTGCTTATGCTGTGAATGAGACAGTCTTAGGGGGTTAAAATTCTTTTCGTTGTCTTATTTTGTGTCCCTAAAAAAACGTGACGTAGTGGTGATTTTTGTATGAGATGTTTTGTTTTCAATTTCTGATGTATGAAATAAAATCTAGCGTGAAAAAGAATTACAAACTCACCGGATTTTTTTTATATACTGAGTCGAAACAGCAACCAAAAGCGTGACAGAGTGATATGACACAAGACAACGAAAATAATTTTCACCCGATTGTCTGACCTATCAAACTAAGGCGGTCAAGAGGTCAAATGTATATTTGGAACATTTAGGAAGAAAAGCGTGTATCGTATTTGTGAAAATCTGACACGTTTATACATTACGGAGTACAACAAAGGTGATAAGGCTCTGTACTGTTACTCAGTAGAAAACAAAAAAGTGTAAACAAAGCTAAAAACTTCCATTATTTCATAATCACAAACTTTTAGAACACACTCTTGGTATTATCACCATATTGAAACCTCTAAACCTTGAGCATAACTACAGTCAAGTGCAAAAATAAGTATTGAAAGAATCCGCTCTTAAGTTTCGACGTTCTTATTACACAGAATTAGAGTGCGCTGGGATATATTTTTGAGCATTTTTGTGTACACCTTATTTTGTCTTTGACTGTACATTCTTAATTGAAATTATTGATATTGATTAACGTAAAAATATATTTGCCATCGCGTTTCACGATATCATCATATGTGTCAAACACGTCAAATGCCAAAGTCGGCCATATTTGTTTAGACTTTTTTGTTTTCATCTGACTAATTGTATACAATATACGAATTCATCCTTAGTTGTTGTCTTATCTAGTAAACAACTTTCTAACCTAAAAGTACACGTTTTCCGTTGTAAACTGCTGTTTCCTTGATTAAAAATAAGCAATTTACTAATCACTACGGACGGACTCCACAAATACGGACTCAGGTATTTTGGTATACCTAGGCAAATATGGCAGTTTACAACAGAAAATGTGTATGTACTTTTAGGTTAGAAAGTTGTTTACTAGATAAAGCGACTAAGGATGAATGGACTTGATATTATTATTTCATATCATCTGGAGCATTCCATGGGTTCCTGCTGCCATAGCTAATGAATGACTTATGTTCCAAATATCGTTTTCGGATAGATTGACACATTTCTACTAAACCTTTTATTTTATTATTACTATTACTTTTCTAATAATTTCTTTTCCATTATTTTTGTGTTAATAAGTAGTTTTAATTTTTAATTTGATGATATTGTAATAATTTTGTATTTTAATAATATTTTTCTTGATTTGAGGTACATCTGGAGTGATACCTTATTTCTCTTTTTTTGTATTAGATAAGTTCAGGTCAAATTACTTTTTTTTAATTGAATTAAATCAAATTTAATTTGACTTGTTCTTTTTTAACGTTCATTTACATTTGAAAGAGGATGTAAGTTATGTTAAAATAAGTTAAGTAGTATTTTTATATTCCGTAGTTATTAGTATGGTAAGTGACATAAAAATATACGTAAGGTTTATTTTTTTAATATACAGGGTATTTAGGTACCTATTTCGATATGTAATATTACGAATTTTTATTTGTGAAAATTCTAATATTACTAAATAAAGATATTGTTCGAAATAGGTTCCTTAACTTATAAAAGGACTTAAGGGTTATTCAAAAAAATATGTCTGTTGCCGTTGAGACGTATTCGTTTCCTTACAAAATGTATGAAAAAGGTCGTGATGAGATGCAACCACAGACATATCCAAAGAATTACCTTTAAATGTGCTCATAATATTCGATATATTATTTAGTAAACTGTAAGACGTACGTACAAATTTATTATCTAAAAAACACAGGCTGTGCTCTTAGATAGATAAGTCATTACTCATTATTAAATAAGCTTTTTTAATTGTGCCATTTCGATTGTGATTGATAATTGTAGAACAACTGCTATGTTAAGTTTACTGTGTTTTTCAAATTTTATGCTTGAAATACATAATTGAATTTGATAATATATCCGTTTTTATTTCGTTCACATCATCACAGCCCAGTTCACTGCTGGAGTGCTGGACATATGCGCCTCCTATTATCTACGCGTAAGCACGCATTAGGAAGTAATCGCTACAATCGCCACTGGACAACGGCTTGGCGATCGCAGTAGTGTGTCCACTATGATGAAGCTGCTGCCCATTATCAATCTTTTATAAACGAATTAGTGACACTTCAATCCACAGTCGACCTTTACGATACTCGCGGGAAGAGTTGGGGTACTTTGTGGTGAACCGTTATATTTTTTTCAGTAAACTTGGTGTTTTTTACGCAGTAGTGCGAGAAGTGGCTCATGTTTTGTCAGATCGAAACTTTGAAGGAAAAAGAAATTGTGCGAAAAGGAAATTCGTAACTTGTGTCGATTTAGACCACCACTAGGGCTGCCAACCGTCCCGCTAAATGCGCGACGTCCCTTTTCTGGGGCTCTAAAGTATGGGTCCAGCAAAGGGTACACGCGTGACCTTAGTTGTCCCGCTTTTCAGGGAATACTAAAATAATAATATGGATATAAATGAAAGCAATTTAAGATTTCGTCATGTTAATTTGAATGTACCGCGACGTCCCTACCAATAGCCCGCGAGCACACTACACTGCACCATCATCACATCAGCCTAGTTTACTGCTGGAGATATGCGTCTCCTATTATCTACACGTAAGCATGCGTTAGGAAGTAATGCGTACAATCGCCACTGGACAACGGGTTGGCGATCGCAGTAGTGTGTCCACTATGATGAAGCTGCTGCCCATTATCAATCTTTTATAAACGAATATTTAGTGACACTTCAATTCACAGTCGACCTTTACGATACTCGCGGGAAGAGTTGGGGTACTTTGTGGTGAACCGTAATAATTTTTTCATCACACTTGCTGTCTAAGCGCGCCACGTAGCGGGAGTAATAGAAAAGTGATATTCTCTAGGGAGTAATTGAAATGTCAGTACGTCATATAATAATATTGTCTTAAAACTATTTTTTTTGTCGGCAAGTGTGATGAAAAACATTGTATGCATCAGGGTAGGTAAGCAGAATACTAACTCGAGTCAAAAAAGCCCTCCGCCTGACGGCGTCGGGCTTCTAACGCCGCGGCCACGCCATCGGTCTAAGGCGACCGGCTTAGCGGAAAACGTATGGTGCTCCCTCTCGTACCCATATCGGCATCCCGCTCCAACTCATGGATTCGCTCGCCGCTGGTCGCCTTAGACCAATGTCGTGGCCGGGCCATAACACTCTCGTTAGTATTTCCGTACATACAGTCAAGGCCATTAATATATATACACTTCTCCATACTGATCCCTTACAAATGTGTCTATATATTAATGCACTCGACTGTACCTCCCTTGATGCACAATGTACTATTTCAGTAAAGTTGTTTTTTACGCAGTAGTGCGAGAAGTGGCTCATGTTTTGTCAGATCGAAACTTCGAAGGAAAAAGAAATTGTGCGAAAATGAAATTTGTAACTTGTGCCGATTTAAACCCCCACCCTGTCCTGTGGTCATGTTTTAATTTATCGCTAGTCGTTTCAAACTTCATTTTTTCGGACTTGTATCGAAATGTAATTACTAACTAGTACTATTGCAGTATAGTAGAAAATCTAATATCACTTTCACATTCTCTTTTGTAGGCATATTTACGTTGGTACACTTAATTTGAATGTTAGATTTTGGAATTTACGATTATATCCCCTCGGCAATACGAGCTCTTTAGATAGTGATAGGTACGCGAAAAACTAATAGTACATTGTGCATCAAGGGAGGTAAGTACGGAATTACTAACGAGAGTGTTAGAAGCCCGACGCCGTCGGGCGGAGGGCTTTTATGACTAGTTAAGTTAGTATTCCGCTTACCGACCGTGATGCATACAATGTTTTTCATCACACTTGCCAACCAAAAAATAAGTTTTAAGACATAATATTATTAAATGACGTATTACTGACATTTCTATTACTCCCTAGGGAATTTCACTTTTCTATTACTCTCGCTACGCGCGCAAGCAATGGCGCGCTTAGACAGCAAGTGTGATGTTTTTTTTTTTGTATGTCCTTTTTGTTTTTATTCTTACATTAAAGTACCATTATTATTGCATTGTATTTTACTTTAATGTAAATTGAATGGGTAATGGGCAGTTTATAGTTTTCAATTTTAATTGAAAAACGTAAATTGGTTACAGACAGGTAATTTTCTCATTTACATTTAGGACGCTGTTTAAATTATTCTAGAAATGAAGTGCTGCATTATTTTACTGTTTGGTAAGAATTATGAGCAATTTATAAAACGTATTAAGTACCTACTTAATAGTAAAACGTCCACAATACCTGTCGCTGACAATATCATCCCTATCGATGCTTGCTTATAGAGCTAGAAAAACGTATACGACATATTTCACCCTGTATATTAATTTCCATATTAGGTCTAGCAGTACAGTCAGAAGCCTATGTCGTGCTGCAGCTGAAGAACGCCACTGACACTAGAGTAGACGTGGACGCCATCATTCACAAACGCGTCACTAGGGATATCGAGCGCATATCAAGAGACGCTGAGCATATACCGAGAGACGCTGAGCACGTGCCGAGAGGCGCTGAGCATGTGCCTAGAGACGCTGAGCATGTGCCGAGAGACGCTGAGCATGTGCCGAGAGACGCTGAGCACGTGCCGAGAGACGCTGAGCACGTGCCGAGAGACGCTGAGCACGTGCTGAGAGACGCTGAGCATGTGCCGAGAGACGCTGAGCATGTAACGAGAGACGCTCGCCGCGAGGACGAAATGTCAGTACATCATCACGCAATCAGACTCACATCATCAGCCTATCTCAGTCCATTTCTGGACGTAACCTCTCCTATTTACTATGAGTATGGACGAATTTGGTCCAAATTCCGTTGCCTCTCCTATTGTCTATGGATGCATTGAGAAGTAATGTCCAAATCCCGTTCACATCATCACATCACACACATCATCCTATTTCAGTCCACTGCTTGACATATGCCTCTCCTATTGTCTATGGATGCATTGAGAAGTAATGTCCATAATCGCCACGCTGGGTAAGCGGATTGGCGATCGCAGTAATGTGTAGACTATGATAATATTGTAGTTTAATTTATTTATTACCATTAACATTAGCACTAACAGAAATTATACCTTACATGCTAACTGGCGTACTGGGTAGTCTACAGTCTAAAGTAAATGAATAGTCAGCGACACTTAAATTTAATCTCTTAGTCGACTATTTCGGGGAGAATTAGAGTGGAAGCAAATGTATTCTGGCGGCACCACGCGGCAAAATGATAGTAATTTACTTATCTAGCAGTATAGTGGATTAGTTATAGCCCGACATAGGAGTCTAACTGACTTCTATGTCGTGCTATAGCTGAAGAACGCCACTGACACTAGACTGTACGTGGACGCCGTCATTCACAAGCGCGTCATTAGGGACGCCGAGCGCATATCGAGGGACGCTGAGCATATGCGGAGAGACGCTGAGCATGTGCGGAGAGACGCTGAGCATGTGCCGAGAGACGCTGAGCATGTGCGGAGAGACGCTGAGCATGTGCGGAGAGACGCTGAGCGTGTACCGAGAGACGCTGAGCGTGTACCGAGAGACGCTCGCCGCGAGAACGAAATGTCAGTATTTACAGTCGCCATCAGAACACGCTTTTATTACCATAACGATAGAGGCGAGGCGTGTTTAGATATTTTTGAGTGATTCGGACGCTACGACGCTACGCTATATATTTGATGGCGACTGTACATCATCACACATTGATATGTGCCTCACATCATCAGCCTATCTCAGTCCATTTCTTGACGTAGGCCTCTTCTTTTAACTATATGTATGGACATTGGACACTATATTGACGCATTTGGTAAATGCTCACAATCTTCACGCTGGGCAAGTGGATTGGCGGGTATTCCCACCGGTGTTAGATGGGTGGTAACCCATGCTGTAGTTTACAGTCTACAGTAAATTAACGACGACAGTAATTAACACGATGGGTGGTAACCCATCTGACATCAGTGGTAACCCATCTGACACCAGTGGTAAAACTGGTAAACCATCTGACACCAGTGGTAACAACTGGGATTACTTGGTGGTAACTACTGGGAATATTTTTTCTCACTTGTTACCACTACTACTGGTACTACTACTGGTACTGGTGGTACTGGCTGTTACTGTTGGTAGTAGTCATTTCCCAGTTACCACTTTTGTTTGACAGGTGGGAATAACCCGATAGTGTGTGAAGTATGATGATATTGATGATTCTGCAGCCCAGCATCAGTCTAACGTAAATTAATGGTCAATGACACTTCAATCGCTTAGTTTTGTGTATAGTAATTCCAACTTTTTATAGCCTGTCTCAGATGTATAAATAAATATCTTGTAACATCTTACACAATTCGACCTGGGGCCCGTTTCTCGAAAGCTTGTAACTTGTAATACAAGTGGAAGTCTCTTTTTGACACTATCAATGAGGGTTTTTGATACTTTTTCTGCCGCGGTTTTTGATACTTTTATGGGGAGGTGAGATGGCAGCACTGAGCCGACCCTTTAACGAACTGTCAAAATAAAAACGCGCATTTAATTTTCAACATATTTCTTAGGTTTATTTATTCTGAAAACCATTACTTTAGGCATATTGTTACCTAAAATAAATAAATAAAATAGTTCCAAGTCAATTCTCATGAAACTAACAAAGTTATAGTAATTATTTTTAATACCAGTGACTTTGAGCGCCTGTTTTAGAGTTCAATCTTCAGTTCGACGACCATGTATTAGTCGTAATCCATTACAAAATCAATTATCTTCCAAATAAAATAGAATTTCAATATTTTAGGCCCAGGTGCCTATGAATAGTATGAATCTGACAGCTGTCGAGACCTGGGTGCTTAGCCAAGTTGCCAATCGCTAGCGCTTCATCGTTAATCGCAGCTAACTGTCTTTGTCGCACTAATATGAAAGAGTGACAGAGAGGGAAAACTACGTTACGCTACTAAGCGCTAGCGATTGGCAACTTGGCTAAGCCCTTTGGTCCGTTTTCGTAATTATGGTTTCGTAGTTAGCTACGTAAGAGGAATTATTTTTCGCCGTTTCGTAATTGATTACCAAAGCGGAATTTATTTTCCGTTTTCGTAATTGCTTACTAATTCTTGTTTCGTAGTTAATTACCAAAACATATTTACTTTTCTTATTTGATAATTGATTACGAAAAAGGAATTTATTGCACTATTCAATTTTTATAAGCTACTTGATACTGTTTTTGAGATCATTGTTCGGTTTAGCTATTTTTTATAATAATTTTTAGGCGATAGATTTCCACTGCTGCTGGACATAAGCCACCCTCAGAGCATGTCTTAAAGATCGATCGTGAGCAGTCGGCATCCAATAGATCTCCGCTGAGGATTTTAAACAGAATAAAATGGATTGCTTGTATAAACGGTGGCCAGAAAATAAGTGTATTCCCGTTGCCAGTGTGGTTTTTTTACCACCTTGAATATTGTTAATTTTTTGCTGCATGCTATGTCATAATTTGTCATGTTTTTTTTTCATAAGACAAATTTTAATTTCACAATGTCGTAACAGATGTGCTTACCATAGAAAATAACCATACCATACCATAGAAATTTTAATTTAATGGCACGGACAAATTAAAATTTTATTTTAATAAATATTTTTGCATGATCAATACCGGGATCGCGGTATTGTTCATAAAATACCGGTATTGAAAGCCCTAGTACATATGTACCAACAATAGAAAAATCATCACGTAGTTGTTAATAATTTGGTGCAATTTGTAGTAAATTTTCATGTTCCATTTTGTGGAAATATAAAGCTATCAAAGTTCCGATTTATTTTTTAATTAAGAATTTATTTATTTAGTATTAATGGATTACTAAATAAATTCTTAATTAATTAAATTAAATTATTATTTAATTAATTGTATTAATGTTTTAATTAGTAACGAAATTCCAACTAATTCCATTTTGTAGACAACTCAGTGACTTCCTTCAATAACATATTTTTCCTAACTAGCGCGGAAAAGTAAACTTTGCGCACGCTTCGCGTGCGTAAAAATCCCTCTTTAAGGCACTTGTTATGAAAAAAGTCGTTCGATACACGTGTAAAAACTTCTTTTTAACTCAGGTGATTCACGCCCTCGTTTCACTCGGGCTCCAACATTCACCCTCGTCGAAAAAAAAATTTTTTGTACTTGCATCGAAATGTACTATTAACCAAGGTAACTACGAAACTCAATTACTAAAAAGGAATAAATTCTTGTTTGATAATGAATTACCAAACACTGAAAAATAATTCTCGATTCGTAGCCAAATGACTGCGAAAAAGTAAAAATAAATTCCTGTTTCGTAGTCAACTACGAAACAGACTACGAATGCAGAAAATAAATTCCGCTTTGGTAATCAATTACGAAACGGCGAAAAATTATTCTTCTTACGTAGGTAACTACGAAAAAATAATTACGAAAACGGACCAAAGGGGCTAACCTTTGGTCCGTTTTCGTAATTATGGTTTCGTAGTTAGCTACGTAAGAGGAATTATTTTTCGCCGTTTCGTAATTGATTACCAAAGCGGAATTTATTTTCCGTTTTCGTAATTGCTTACTAATTCTTGTTTCGTAGTTAATTACCAAAACATATTTACTTTTCTTATTTGATAATTGATTACGAAAAAGGAATTTATTGCACTATTCAATTTTTATAAGCTACTTGATACTGTTTTTGAGATCATTGTTCGGTTTAGCTATTTTTTATAATAATTTTTAGGCGATAGATTTCCACTGCTGCTGGACATAAGCCACCCTCAGAGCATGTCTTAAAGATCGATCGTGAGCAGTCGGCATCCAATAGATCTCCGCTGAGGATTTTAAACAGAATAAAATGGATTGCTTGTATAAACGGTGGCCAGAAAATAAGTGTATTCCCGTTGCCAGTGTGGTTTTTTTACCACCTTGAATATTGTTAATTTTTTGCTGCATGCTATGTCATAATTTGTCATGTTTTTTTTTCATAAGACAAATTTTAATTTCACAATGTCGTAACAGATGTGCTTACCATAGAAAATAACCATACCATACCATAGAAATTTTAATTTAATGGCACGGACAAATTAAAATTTTATTTTAATAAATATTTTTGCATGATCAATACCGGGATCGCGGTATTGTTCATAAAATACCGGTATTGAAAGCCCTAGTACATATGTACCAACAATAGAAAAATCATCACGTAGTTGTTAATAATTTGGTGCAATTTGTAGTAAATTTTCCCTTTGGTCCGTTTTCGTAATTATTTTTTCGTAGTTACCTACGTAAGAAGAATAATTTTTCGCCGTTTCGTAATTGATTACCAAAGCGGAATTTATTTTCTGCATTCGTAGTCTGTTTCGTAGTTGACTACGAAACAGGAATTTATTTTTACTTTTTCGCAGTCATTTGGCTACGAATCGAGAATTATTTTTCAGTGTTTGGTAATTCATTATCAAACAAGAATTTATTCCTTTTTAGTAATTGAGTTTCGTAGTTACCTTGGTTAATAGTACATTTCGATGCAAGTACAAAAAATTTTTTTTTCGACGAGGGTGAATGTTGGAGCCCGAGTGAAACGAGGGCGTGAATCACCTGAGTTAAAAAGAAGTTTTTACACGTGTATCGAACGACTTTTTTCATAACAAGTGCCTTAAAGAGGGATTTTTACGCACGCGAAGCGTGCGCAAAGTTTACTTTTCCGCGCTAGTTAGGAAAAATATGTTATTGAAGGAAGTCACTGAGTTGTCTACAAAATGGAATTAGTTGGAATTTCGTTACTAATTAAAACATTAATACAATTAATTAAATAATAATTTATTTAATTAATTAAGAATTTATTTAGTAATCCATTAATACTAAATAAATAAATTCTTAATTAAAAAATAAATCGGAACTTTGATAGCTTTATATTTCCACAAAATGGAACATGAAAATTTACTACAAATTGCACCAAATTATTAACAACTACGTGATGATTTTTCTATTGTTGGTACATATGTACTAGGGCTTTCAATACCGGTATTTTATGAACAATACCGCGATCCCGGTATTGATCATGCAAAAATATTTATTAAAATAAAATTTTAATTTGTCCGTGCCATTAAATTAAAATTTCTATGGTATGGTATGGTTATTTTCTATGGTAAGCACATCTGTTACGACATTGTGAAATTAAAATTTGTCTTATGAAAAAAAAACATGACAAAGTATGACATAGCATGCAGCAAAAAATTAACAATATTCAAGGTGGTAAAAAAACCACACTGGCAACGGGAATACACTTATTTTCTGGCCACCGTTTATACAAGCAATCCATTTTATTCTGTTTAAAATCCTCAGCGGAGATCTATTGGATGCCGACTGCTCACGATCGATCTTTAAGACATGCTCTGAGGGTGGCTTATGTCCAGCAGCAGTGGAAATCTATCGCCTAAAAATTATTATAAAAAATAGCTAAACCGAACAATGATCTCAAAAACAGTATCAAGTAGCTTATAAAAATTGAATAGTGCAATAAATTCCTTTTTCGTAATCAATTATCAAATAAGAAAAGTAAATATGTTTTGGTAATTAACTACGAAACAAGAATTAGTAAGCAATTACGAAAACGGAAAATAAATTCCGCTTTGGTAATCAATTACGAAACGGCGAAAAATAATTCCTCTTACGTAGCTAACTACGAAACCATAATTACGAAAACGGACCAAAGGCAAAGGTTAGCCCCTTTGGTCCGTTTTCGTAATTATTTTTTCGTAGTTACCTACGTAAGAAGAATAATTTTTCGCCGTTTCGTAATTGATTACCAAAGCGGAATTTATTTTCTGCATTCGTAGTCTGTTTCGTAGTTGACTACGAAACAGGAATTTATTTTTACTTTTTCGCAGTCATTTGGCTACGAATCGAGAATTATTTTTCAGTGTTTGGTAATTCATTATCAAACAAGAATTTATTCCTTTTTAGTAATTGAGTTTCGTAGTTACCTTGGTTAATAGTACATTTCGATGCAAGTACAAAAAATTTTTTTTTCGACGAGGGTGAATGTTGGAGCCCGAGTGAAACGAGGGCGTGAATCACCTGAGTTAAAAAGAAGTTTTTTACACGTGTATCGAACGACTTTTTTCATAACAAGTGCCTTAAAGAGGGATTTTTACGCACGCGAAGCGTGCGCAAAGTTTACTTTTCCGCGCTAGTTAGGAAAAATATGTTATTGAAGGAAGTCACTGAGTTGTCTACAAAATGGAATTAGTTGGAATTTCGTTACTAATTAAAACATTAATACAATTAATTAAATAATAATTTATTTAATTAATTAAGAATTTATTTAGTAATCCATTAATACTAAATAAATAAATTCTTAATTAAAAAATAAATCGGAACTTTGATAGCTTTATATTTCCACAAAATGGAACATGAAAATTTACTACAAATTGCACCAAATTATTAACAACTACGTGATGATTTTTCTATTGTTGGTACATATGTACTAGGGCTTTCAATACCGGTATTTTATGAACAATACCGCGATCCCGGTATTGATCATGCAAAAATATTTATTAAAATAAAATTTTAATTTGTCCGTGCCATTAAATTAAAATTTCTATGGTATGGTATGGTTATTTTCTATGGTAAGCACATCTGTTACGACATTGTGAAATTAAAATTTGTCTTATGAAATAAAAACATGACAAATTATGACATAGCATGCAGCAAAAAATTAACAATATTCAAGGTGGTAAAAAAAACCACACTGGCAACGGGAATACACTTATTTTCTGGCCACCGTTTATACAAGCAATCCATTTTATTCTGTTTAAAATCCTCAGCGGAGATCTATTGGATGCCGACTGCTCACGATCGATCTTTAAGACATGCTCTGAGGGTGGCTTATGTC
>JALPQI010021903.1:0-19322 GCA_025490895.1 Thaumatotibia leucotreta
TTAATATTCTGGTCTTACCTTACTTGTTATTGGTTAACCAATGTCGAAGGAGAATTCTTTCAGTGAAGACGTCACTAATGAAGACGTCATTGGAGTGAAAAAGACAAATGCTCGAAATTCACGTTGGATTTACGGTAGGCCTCGGAGGACTCCTATTTATATTTTTGCTCATAAAGACAGTGAAGAAATATTACCATGAACGTAAACTGACGTAAATTTAAGCACACATACGCAATCAACCTGTCTCTGCCGCTCCTTTTCAGGCGTAATTGGAATGAAAGAGACAGTTGACCTAAATTTACGAGTTTGATGTTCACAGTAGCACCCTCCGGTATGAAATATTCAGTTTCTCTAAGAGGTTTAGTAGCTGGTTGTAACTTTCAAAAACGTCCAGAGGTCATTGACCTGTCCCGATAAAGTAAAGTGTTATGTGTAGAATGTGCTTGTGTTAGTAATGGCATAATTTCACAGAATTAGACATTTATCGCACATGTTCATCATCATCATCATCATCATATCAGCCAAAAGACGTCCACTGCTGAACATAGGACTCCCCCAAAGATTGCCACAATGACCGGTCCTGCGCCACCCGCATCCAGCGAACTCTTGCGACCTTCACCAGGTCATCAGTCCACCTTGTGTACTGTACCCACGCTACGCTTTCCGGTACGTGGCCGCCACTCGAGAACCTTCCCGCCCCAACGGCCATCGGACTTGTTAGAGCGCCCTAATAAAGTTAAAGTTGAACAATAATTAAAACAATCACGGGTGGCTACGAAGAACGACGTTTTTTATTTAACGTCCCTGAGCTATAACCAAGTATATAAACCACGAGAATTGTATAAAAGCACTTGAGCAACGCTAAAAAATACCACCGAATACAAATAATAAAGCCTTTACATTAGCGCGAGAGACCGAACATGAAAAAGTAGGCCATTTAACATTACTGCCTGAAAAAATATTTTTCAACTCAAGGGCCATTCTAGCATGCAATGCGAAAAACAGACGAAAATGTGCGTTGCCGCAATAGACATATACGCAAATAGATCTACGATATAAAAAAAAACTTATAAGTCGACTACCTTCTAATGCTTGCATCAGCCTATGTTAGTCCGCTGCAGGACGTAGGCCTCTCCTATTAACTATGCTATACGCATTAGGAGGTAAATGCCCATAATCGCCACGCTGGGCAAGCGGATTGACGATCACAGTAATGTGTCCACTATGATGACGCTGCTGCCCATCATCAATCTTTAATCAAATATGGTCAGTGACACTTCAATCCCTTAGTCGACTCTTACGACACCCGCAGGAGGAGTTGGGGTGGTGACAAATGTATTCTTTCTGCCGTCACCACACGTTCACTAAATACACACGGCACATGGCAATTAAATATTATTATGTTGTTATTATAGGAGTCAGTCACTATTGGTACATTATAGGTATGTTGTCCTGGGTCACCCTTAAAAACACAGTTTAATACTCGTACCATTAAAATTTACAAAACCTTTATTTTTTTTTTGATAGTAACATGGCCGTTCCAAAGTGGGTCACCCACTAATCATGATAGTAGAGCTTGCAGGATACTTACTTCTAGCAAACTATGCAACTATTGTCCCCTGGATGACGTGACAGAATAACAACATAAAAACGCGTTTGACTCATTTATTTTATTAGTGAATGAGATTTTTTCGCTGGGTGAATCAACTTTTTTCTGTCAGTTATTACGGTCACCCTGGTTTTATGCGCAATTATGCTACTACGTAAACATGCATTTTCTGGTGTTAAACCCGTTATTTAATGGGCCACCTACAAACATGGACTAGGTACTGCATGTTGGCATAATTGAAGTAGCATAATATTGCGTAAAACCAGCGTGACTTGGGTGACCGTAACCATGGTAATAACAGAAAAAAATGGTTTCACCCATTTACTGCCCCTAGCATCAAGTCTAGACGGTTTGACATAACAAAAAAGTTTGACATCTGTGTAGTAATATATGTCTGTGGTTTTCCCCACATTCACTTGGCAACGCTCCCGGAACCAGAGAATACGAGGGTGCAAACTTTTCTTTTCACCCATTCTCACCTTTATTCTCAAGCACTTAAAGTTTGCTACCCTTTGTTAGCGTGCGTGGGTAACTTTGTCTGGCGGGTGGTGAGATTTTTTTGCGTCTTTTACTCCTTATCAAGTGCACCGCATTACTAGAAATGCCTTTTTGAAATGTCTTCGTTGCTTACAAAATATTTTTGTGCAATTTTTCCTGTTGTAGTTTTGCTTATATTTGCTAGAAGAACATTACCTTTAGGCACCAGTCTCACCGCGAGCTACTTAGCTATGAAGCTATAAAAACAAAACGAACAAAAGATACGCACTCCCGTGTAAATAAAAGAGACACGGCGATACTCGCTCAGCTATCAGCTATCACCGCCGGGCGAGTATCGCCGTGTCTGTTTTTTACACGGGACGGGAGTGCGTATCTTTTGTTCCGTGTTTATAGCCGATAGTTTAAGTAGTTAAGTAGTATTTAAATAGTTTCCTCCGTCAATTAATTTCTGATATTGATATAATAAAATATAAATTAGTTTATTTAATTATTATATAAGTAGTAGTATGCAATTGTAGGTATTGTTATAGTCATTTGGTATTACTATATCTTTATTACTTATACGAGTTGTTAAGCACCAACGAAAAGGTCTCTGTTTGGCCCAATGGTTGACTGGTAGAGAGTGCCTTTTAGCATTAAGTTCGCCATTTGTACAATTTTCAATGTTTTGTGCAATAAAGTTAAAATAAATAAATAGTTAATAGCTCGCGGTGAGACCAGTGCCTTAGTAATGAACACTATAGGAATGGTTCTGTAACCCATTACCGTCTGTTGTACCCGCTCATACGTTTCAAGGTGCATTCAGACCAAACGAGCATTCGCTATTCTAACCCCCTACGATTCGATCGTTACACAAAACGTGATTCGTTGATTTCGTAGAGTGAGGGATTTCTATCGAATGCTCGTTTAGTCTGAATGCACCTTTATAAGAGCGAGAGAACATTCAAAAGAGTTTGTTGCTATTCCAATTTGAATAAAGTCGTTTAACTTTGACACGTCACATTTTCATTATTCACATTATTTTGATCAAAATGACTTATTCCAACTTTTTATCTGATGTTTTTTTATATGCCGTGTGGTGACGGCAGTAAGAATACATTTGTCACCACCCCAACTCCTCCTGTGGGTGTCGTAAGGGATTGAAGTGTCACTGACTATTATTTGATAAAAGATTGGTGATGGGCAGCAGCGTCATCATAGTGGACGGACACATTACTGCGATCGCCAATCCGGTTGCCCAGCATGGCGATTATGCGTATTTACCTCCAAATGCGTCTATACGCATAGTTAATAGGAGAGGCCTACGTCCAGCAGTGGACTATCATAGGCTGATGATGATGATGATGATGAAATTAAACTACAGTTTCATGCAAAACCAAATATCATATTTAGTCCAAACTATTAAATTCTTCAACGTCTAAGTTTATCCCATTCACAATTCAACTGCCAATTTAAGTTCGAAAACTGAACTGAATCAAATTCCATTTTTAAAACGGAGCAGATAAAGTGTTGCCAGTATTAGCCAGTCCAAGTCTGCTGTGTTTCAATCGCTTGCATATTTGACCACTCCGAGAACCAGTAAAATGCGATTATTTAGGTAACAAAGTGACATAATAATGTCACCTTTACACTTATGTTCATCAACTTCTTAGAGGTCAATGAGATAGCACTATGATTTCAATCTCTTGATAGGATTGCAGTATCATACCAATTCACTATTTCATGGAAAACATCAGGTTTTTCAACACACTTGCGAGGAAAAACTCCTTGCTTTATTACTTAAAGTTCAGATTTTACATGTAAGTAAAAAAATAATAGAAAACACGACAAAAAATATTTTGAAGTTCACACCAGTTACAAATAAAATGGTAACCAAATTTATATTGCACGCGCATTTCTACGGAATGAATGAATAATTGTTTTTTTTTATCATTAAAAAATTGGTAACAAAATAGGAAATCGGTAACTTTAAAAACCTTTCAACTATCCCGCGTCGGTTGTGTGATCAGAACTACAACGAAATCGATGAGGTTGAATCGAATTCATAAGTTATTCAACACTGCCCGCTCGAGTCGGCTGACTCGATTATCGGCGTGACTCGGCTAAAGGAAACATTAGTGATCGTGTTACTGTAACTGGCTGGGAAGGGCATTAGAAAAACAAACGAGCATAGAACGAGCATTCCTTTTTTAAACAAACGGGAATAGCGGCCAGTGATTTTTAAATTAAAAGAGGTTTGATGCGAATTTTTTTTTTCGGTGTAAAACTTGTGGATTGGTGTAAAAATTATAGGTAGCTACGATATTTCAATTGACAACACAGAAAGTTTGAGTTCAAAATGAAAAGAGTCAAAAAATACTATTGTTCAAAAGCCAATATCACTTTTATTGTACCTATCTACTATATGATATTGATAGTGAATCATATTAAAAAAAAAACTTTCATGTAGGTATCTATTTATCAAGGTAGGTAGTACTCGTAAGTACATGTTAGCATCATATTTATAGTTAATTCATTTTGCGTTGAACCTAAAATCGTTATACTCAGAAATCTGACCATTCATTAAAGTTGTAACATCGCACAGTTACAACTTTAATGAATGGAGTACCTACTCTGGCCAACTGTGCGATGTTACAACTAGTCAGTAGGTACTAGAGACTATATTTCCACAAAATTTTAGCCAAATCGACTGAACGGCTTTTTCCGACGTTTCCGAGTTGGTTTGCCAGGTTTTAAGTCTGTCCCCTGTTTTCATAAACGTCTCTTAATTTAACAAGCTGCTAAGTTGTTTCTCCCTTTCGGACTTATACACAATATACACATATTGATAAGACGGCAAGGGACAAAACAATATTTAGCGGCTTGCTAAGTAGGAAACGTTTATGGATAAAGGGGTATATCTTTGTTACTCCAATTGAGGCATAGGTAATTAGAGTGCCGGAGATGATTGCTGGGAACCTGATTTTCGATGTCCATTGTTTAGACTATCGTACTGTATCATACCATTAGTTGGCAAGTAAAGTTCCGTTAGCGTTTACTAGATACTTAAATTAGTCCATCACGCTCTCTCCAATACTTCAGCAGCCGTGCCATGAGTTGGAAAGTAAAGGATAAGTTAGGTTTTACTCGATTAAGTGTTAATATAAACGTTATTTTTCATAATACTGGCGTGAAGAAATGTTAGTTTCTATCCGCATTATCGCTACATATTTTAATAAAGCTATTAACAAAATCTAAAAAACAATTGACAGCTATAATGGCGGTTGCGTAGAATATGCTATTCAGCTTGATATATTTTATAATCTAAAATTTATAATCTAGTTACACGCAAACACGCTAGAATGTTTCTCATTCGAATGTTTCGTTCATTTTACAACTCTATTTACTTATATCGAATTTACAAGCTCTATTACGATTTTGCTATCAGAGGCTGTAAGAATCGCCGTTGTCGAGTAAAGGTGCATTCAGACCAAACGAACATTCGCTATTCTAACCCCCCACTCTACGAAATTGGATCGGTACACAAAACGTGATTGGTTGATTTCATAGAACGGGCGCTAGAACAGCGAATGCTCTTTTGGTTTAAACGCACCTTTAAGATGCTGTCTGTTACAAAAATACGAAATAATAATACGATTAACGATTAAGCGGTAAGGTGCATTCAGACCAAACGAGCATTCGCTATTCTATCCCCACTCTACGAAATCAACGAATCACGTTTAACGTAACGATCGAATTTCGTGGAGTAGGGGGTTAGAGTAGCGAATGCTCGTTTAGTCTGAATGCACCTTAAGAACGAACATTTGACGGTTTAGAAATGAGCCTTAAATAATGACGTTAAGTCTATCGGAAAAGGTGAGTTTTACCCTCATATTAATAAGGGTTATAATCTATTAACTGTCAAAAATTCATTCTTAGTCCTCAGGATGCTTAGCCAAGTTGCCAATCCGATTAGTCCCTCTCTATTACTCTTTCATATTAGTGCGACAAAGATAGTTAGCTGCCTTTCGTTTACGATTGACGATTAAGCGTTAGCGATTGGCAACTTGTCTAAGCAGTAAGCACCCAGGGGCTATAAGATTCCAATTGGTTGAGTCAACCCTAGTAAAATCAATGTCACGTGGTAAGGGTCCAAATGTCGATGAGGCATCGATCGCATCGGCAGACCCCCGCCTGCCCCTCCCCTTCGTAGAGCAGCGACTAATTTAATTAAGGTCTTCAATATATTTTTTTTAAACTTCCCAGAGACTTCTTTTTTCCGGCAGTTTTTTTATGACTTACAATTCGATAGTTTATTTTGGTCGTGATAATAATTATTATATGCGGATCTGTAATAATAAAATAACAATGCTTGTTCCGATACCTATCCAAAAAACTTTACAAATTAGAGGAGCAAAATTTAAAAATATTATACATTACTGTTAATGTTCCAAAAACGGCCTATTTGTAGGCGGAACGGGTAGCTATGGTTTAGGAGTTAATTATTAATAAAACCAGCAAAAAGCCGTTGAAGGTGAGTCAGTGTTTGTTTTTTTTTAATGGTGCAATAATAGTACATTACTGCAGAGACGTTTTCACGGCCTCTCTGATTTTAGTGTCTTTCGGGAAATTTCATTCTATTGTTGCAATTTGCAAATCGTTAACGCTCAGCGTATCGTAGTTTGCTCTCTCTGTCACACTTTCGTGTATTTAGATCGATTTAAAAATAATACACAAGCAAATTTTCCTTTCAAGTTAAAAAGTACTTATAAGAAACGGAACACCATTTTAGCTTATTAAGTGGACTCGCCGCGGGTAAAATGGCAACACTTTTCTTTATTAGAGCCCAAACTCTTGAGGTTCCGGGTTTTTAAAGCCAAGTTGAAGGAGGGTCGTGTCAATGCTTATCAAGCTTATGCGAGTTAATGAAAATGGAGGCTAGCACATGTAGGTCGCGAAGTTACGCGCGAGACAATAGGGATGATGACTGTAGTAAAATAAATTATTCTATCTATTTCCATATCATAATTATCCTATTATATATTCAGAAGCGGTAATGTAATTACCTTTATTAAGAAACCGGTGTCTGTGGCTGTATCATAATGTTAACATTAAAGTACAGTACATCATAATATTATCATTAAAGTATTAAGTAGGTTTTTTTTTTTTCAATAGGTACATATTTATTGTAGGATATTCTTACACAAATTGAGTAATTTCAACTGATTTGAATTGTTATATTTAGGAGTATTTTACTTAGTGGATATCAATGTAGATAAAGGTAAATTATCATTCTAAACTTATGATAAGGATGTGATAAAATGTATCTGACTGTATATAATTAGGCATGCATGATCTTATTATGAAACTTGCTTACGGCTCGTTTCATAAAACCACATCAATGTTTAATGCCTCTTATTATGCGCCAGCCACATAAAAAAACTATCACATTATGCATCACATAACACGTATTATTACTAAATGTAATTTGCATTTTTTTACGGAACTTCTATTTAATAAATTGGACAGAACTTGCAAATATGACGTCACGTCACTTTTGTGTATTTCATATAAAACTTCGTAGTGGCGATCGTTTTTACAGTTCAAAAAAAGATGAGAATTTAACTTGCCGTTCATCATGTACTCACACGCAGGTTTTAAATCTAAAGCAACACAACTCATTCAATAATATCTTAGAAAGAGGTACGTTTCTGTAAAAGGATTATTTTCAAGATATCTATGAGAATTCCTCTTTTCGCTCATTTTAGCCAAACAATAAGATTACCCTAAAAACCCAACATAAACTTTGTTACAGCTACACAGTTTAAGGCGCGTCCCTAAAGGGACCAATTCCTAAAACGCGTGTCAAATTACTTAAGTGTTTTATAGATCTTATAAAAAAAAGTCCATTAAATTAGAAGCCTCGCCCTGAGCTGTCGGCCTTAAATTGAATCATTTGATCGAATTACAAGTTCCGATAATTAGAGATGCGGACGAATTATCGATATCTTTTAAACATAATAAAATTATCGAGCTTTCATTGAATATGATAGAAAATAATAACTGCAGTCAAGGTTCACTTTAAGGTCGATTTCGACACAAAAATCAATTGCGGTTTATTAAGTAATTGTAAACCGCATCTATCTATCTAGTTTCGAATACGATTCGTAAGTATTTGAGTTAAATTAGTAAAACCTTGTGTGATGATTAAGAAAAACTCATTTTTTATTAACACGTTCACGAACAGTAAAGTCCATTTCAAATACGAAGGCCCGATTCCACTTGACACAGTCATTAGGCGTCAACAATAGTGATAGCAAAAGATACCTGGCCAGACACTTTCGTGGCATGATATTTTTTGCATAGGTACATCGGTGTAAGACACGTGCCAATTTGTAGTGGACCAATTAAATGAGAAAAGTTTCGAGTGGCATCGAGCCTTCGTATTTGAAATGGACTATACGTCCACAGACAGATATAAAATCCCTCGTGATATGCCACTACGGCTGTGGCCGGTGTTTACATTGTGACAAAAGTGCTATTCCGTCCACAGCCGTGAATTTCTCATAGGGCGTGTATTATAGGTATCTTTTCGTTTTTGGCAAGTGACTGTGTAACCTAGTGCCACAGCAAAAGCTTCAAGGTAACTAGAACTTTAGGCACCATTATACACATTAGGGGTGTGACGTGTGCTGTGACACAACACGGCTATGGACGTTGCGGCTGTAGCCGTGTGCCACAACAGGAGATTGATCCAGCCAATTAAGTACACAATTATATTCTACAATATCGCTAACTACGGCGGCACAGCTGTTAGCAGAAGGCCGAGTGTAGGTAATAACTTATAAAAAACGTCTCAATCGCGTTTACGTTTTCATCATCATTTGTATGAAATTGTCGATGAAAACGTAAACGCGATCGAGACGTTTTTTATAAGTTACTAGCGACCCGCCCCGGCTGCGCACGGGTACTATATCTACATAAAAACCTTCCTCTTCAATTTCAATTCAATTTCAATTTATTTATTCACTCATATAAGCTTACAGTTACATCCAATGCGCTTACACGGTAAAGTAACATGTATACCTATGTAGTAACAAATTTGCATTCATTAAAACTAAAGTAACAAACCAAAAAAAAATTACAAAAAAAACTATTCAATAAAATATGTAAAAAAGTAACAATAAAATTAACAAATTTAAAACTAATTAAGCTGGCCACAGTCTAGGGTCATCGTGGCAACTTTGATATATTTACCAAACCTATCTGTGAATATGTCAGCATCCGGGACCTGGATCTGGAAGTCATTAATGACAGAAATGGCTCGGGCAGTGGGTGCTCTTGAATTACTCTACCTATTAAAAAAAATCTCATCAAAATCCGTTGCGTAGTTATAAAGATTTAAGCGTACAAAGGGACATAGGGACAGAAAAAGTGACTTTATTTTATACTATGTAGTGATTACCTACACTCGGCCTTTAGAACACGTTGCGGCATCTCGTCCATGGCCGTTAATTATTTTGTATGAGCTTTATTTGTGCTGTATCACGCCATTTTTAACACGGTGCAGTGTCCGCGAACGTGTATTGAACATCAATCTATTTTACTTTTATTTGCCGCTTTTTTCTAATGACATGCTATCTAATGGTTGGCTAGAGTATAATTACCAATAAACACATTTATATGGAGTAATGGCTTACTAATGTACAATTATTGTTTTTGTATTGAAATCGAACCATCTTAATGTGAAGACGGAATGAAGAATATCATAACATACGAGTATTGACGCATTCTATTTTTTGTCGAGATTTATATGCGCATTTAAGTACTGCACTTTCATAGTTCAATTACCAGTTGAGTTATTAAAACCATTTGCGAGCAATATTATGAATCAATTGAAATGTTATTTGCTAGTAGTCACGGCTCTGAAATCGGACATTGAACGGTCATTTCAATGTAGTTTTTTTAAGAAAAGTAGAGATCAAACTAAAAGAAAACCAGACAAGGGATCAGATAAATACGAGCTCGAAAAAAACGCCAAACACTTTTCCAACAATACAATATTAGTGGGATAAGGATAACCGATTGTCGGAAAGTGTCAGTCGAGTTCATGACACGAAGCCCTTGATAACTTCGCGAACAGCTATCAAAACGTCTTAAGAATCCAGAGTTTCCTATGGACTTACAGTCCTTTGTGAGAAATGTGAAGTGCTTTATCTGACACCGCCACTCGCCATCGCGAAGGATTAGGGAGATATTAATATAGTTATGTTGTAGTAAAACATAGTTTGAGAGGCTTTCATGAGGGATTTTTATTAAATCATGTGCGGTAAAGATAGGTTGGTATGGGTTATTTAATGGCACTCTTAGTATTCAAGGTTATAGTTGTATACTTTTACGTTATGGTTATACATGTACCTAAGTATAATACCTACGTTAATTCTTTATCAAAGACAATTGAGTAATTACATCTGTAATTAGCATTAAACACTTTTTGACACAAAAATACATACAAAGTTGCCAATGGCTTATTTATATTAGTTTGATATTTTTCATCACACTTGCTGTCTAAGCGCGCCATTGCTTGCGTGCGTAGCGGGAGTAATAGAAAAGTGAAATTCCCTAGGGAGTAATAGAAATGTCAGTGCGTCATTTAATAGTATATTGTGCATCAAGGGAGGTAAGTACGGAATTACTAACGAGAGTGTTAGAAGGCTTTTATGACTCGAGTTAGCATTCCGCTTACCTACCGTGATGCATACAATGTTTTTCATCACACTTGCCGGCAAAAAAATGAGTTTTAAGACATAATATTATTAAATGACGTACTGACTTTTCTATTACTCCCGTTACGCGCGCAAGCTATGGCGCGCTTAGACAGCAAGTGTGATGAAATAGTATTATGTCTTAAACTTATTTTTTTGTTAGCAAGTGTGATGAGAAACATTGTATGGGGCCGGTAAGCGGAATACCTACTAACTACTTACCTCCCTTGATGCACAATGTACTATTTAACATTAGAATATAACATTTTTAAGAATAAATAGTTTCGTAATAAGTTTCCTTAAAAATGAAATTGTCGGGAAAAGTAAGTTTGTCTGAAGAAAAGTACATTTATTTTAATATTACGCGATTTCTCTCCACCTAGTTCTCGTAATTCAATCTGCTGCGTTTATTACCGACTTAACTAGCTTTTATAAAATCTTTCGAGATGCTACTAGCTTGGAATTGTGATAAACGAAAAAGTTATATTTAAGGTGGTTTCCTTTCCATACCTACTAAATACAGCTGTAGTATATTTAGACATTAGACATTCACTGCGCGACCATACCTAATAGTTTCCAAAATAGTCATTAACTAATTGTAATACGTGTCTAATCTAATAATGTGGTGGTGGTGGCAGTAAGAATACATTTGTCACCACCCCCGTGGTAGCAGAACCGAGTGATTGACAAAATTAAACGTCAACATAATTGTTATTATCGATGAGGATATTTCATATCAATTACTTCCTATTGCTTTTTATTAATGTTTATTCTCTTGCAGGGTACTAAATACAAGATATACATACATACCTAAGAATATAATATAATGTATCGTTTTGAATATGATTTTCATTCTTGTAATCTGTCTCTAAGTTACGGTACATTACTTATTTATTAAATTTAATAATGGACTACTATAAGACTTATCGATATCAGTTATGCCGCGGCCACGACATTGGTCTAAGGCGATCGGCTTAGCGGAAAACCATAGGCGCGAGAGGGACTACCCATATCGGCATCTCGCTCCAACTCATGGGTTCGCTCGCCGCTGGTCTCCTTAGACCAATGTCGTGGCCGGGCCAAATGGCCCAAATGTCGTGGCCGCGGCATTATGTCGATGATTAATTTTGTCAATCTCTCGTTCCTGCTAGAAAAATATCGAGGTATACTGATGATATTAATAATAAATAAATAAATGGCCCTATGTTGACTTACAGTATTGTCTCACGATATATTATTTATAAACTGCCCTCTGACGCTGCAAGCGGCAAAAATGGCCAGCCAAGTCTCCCAGCCAATTAATATAGGAATCGTTAATATCGCTTATCGATGCCACGCACGCTTCCACAGGCATCCTTTGAGTTGAGATGCAGCAGGATACGCGTGATAGGAATGCGATATGTCGATACATGACCGGTCTTGCTGGGCTGAGAGTAAAGAGATTATTTACCAGTGCCCTATTTATTAAGACTTACGTATACCAACCGTCAGTAGAAAACAAAAAAATGTAAACAAACAATCCTGCACTTTTACAACATAATCTTGATTTTATTACCAACTTAAAACCTTAAACCTTGAGTTCACATACCTACATTTGTAGTTAAAATTCTTGATGTTTTAGTATTATCGTTATCGTCGGCTATGTGGTGACGGAGTAAGAATACATTTGTCACCACCCCAACTCCTCCTGCGGGTGTCGTAAGAGTCGACTAAGGGATTGCAGTGTCACTGACCATTCTACTAGATTGATGATGGGCAACAGCGTCATCATAGTGGACACATTACTGCGATCGCCAATTCGCTTGCCCAGTGTGGTGATTATGGGCATTTACCTGCTAACGCGTCTATACTCATAGTTAATAAGAGAGGCCTACGTCCAGCAGTGGACTATCATAGGCTGATTATGTATGTATGTATTTCTATTCTCTTTAATACCGAGACTACGATGCTACACAAGTACACAACATACCTAACATTTATTTGATGTTTTGCACCCATTACATCTATCGTCAACTTAAATATTAAGGTGCGTTTAAACCAAAAGAGCATTCGCTGTTCTAGCGCCCGTTCTACGAAATCAACCAACCACGTTTTGTGTACCGATCGAATTTCGTAGAGTGGGAGGTTAGAACAGCGAATGATCTTTTAGTTTGAACGCACCTTTAGATGTCATGTACCAAAAAAAATATACAGAAGTTTGCCAACGTCGCAAGTGGGTTTGAACCAGGAATCGGATAACGGTTTTTTCTCCATACAAAAGAACGGTTCGAATTCCGTTATTCTTCGTTCTTCGGTATATATATATTTTTGTTAATGGAGGAATTCAAGAATACGATGTTAATAATTATATTAAATGTTGAAAACTACATAAAAAGTGTAAAACATTTTAAAATATAGGTATAGCTATTTCGAGGTTTTTCTAAAAAACCGGTTCCGATCCCTGGTTCGATCGAACCCAAGTTTTCTACTTTCGCGGCTGCTGGTCCCTAAGCTAAAGCTAAGGACGTGGGTTCAAATCCCACTTCCGGGGTGGGCAAACTTCTGTATTTTTTCTGATCATCTAATATTTAAATTTATATATGTACAATCGACAACACAGCTGTGAATACACACAAAGAGCCAGAAATATGTATACACACCTTTATGTCCAGGCAATAAAGTTCTGTTTACATATTTTTGGCACTTTGCCTGTGTTCACAGGTGTGTTGTTGATTGTACATAGTAGTGCGTTATTAACTTATACTGCATACGAAGCCATAGATGGCCGCTATAAAATTGAACTCTATTGATTGCCATTAGAGTTCAAAACAAAAATAAAAATTTCATGCGGTAAGGGGCTAAAGATTAAAAAAAAATTATAAAACAATTTGTTTTGTTCTACAAATTATCGTCATCTTCACGAAATAGTACTTAGTAATTAGTTCGTAATAACATTATGTTAATACGACAATTAAGTTTGTATGTCGTGTTTATTTCTATATTATTACACACTAAACTATTCGTTATTAAGGATTTAATCATTTCAACATAACTACATACATGAACTAGTCAAATAAAATATTGACCAAATGCAGTAAAAATCATGCAAAACGTTCATAAAAGCACGATTTGGTGTTAAATTAATTAAAACTATGTCAATAATGTGAGACCGATGAAAATGTAACCGCATTTAATTAAAATATTGATCATTCATTAAAAAGTTAAGTTGGCACTCATTCCGAAAATACTGAATTATTTTAATCACCTGTAAAATTGCGATGATGACATTTATGACTTTACAGTAAATAGTTTTGCGTAAAGGTGTATTTAGATTAGACCAAACGAGCATTCCCTCATTCTATCCCCCACTCTACGAAATTCGTTCGTAAAGGTGCGTTCAAACCAAAAGAGCATTCGCTATTCTAACCCCCCACTTTGCGAAATTCGATCGTTACACAAAACGTGATTGGTTGATTTCGTAGAACGGGGGATAGAACAGCGAATGCTTTTTTGGTTTGAACGCACCTTTATACATAACGTGATTCGTCGAAATTCGTTGATTTCGTAGAGATAGAAAGCGAATGCTAGTTTGGTCTAAGTGTATTCTGATACTCGATGTCTACAAAATATTTCAAATACGTTGAAAATGTCTTTTAGTTAGTTAATTAAATACTAAATAGAAATACAGGTCTCAGGATGCCTCAGGAAAGGATGGCCAAACGCATTTTCTTTTCTAAACTTCAAACGGACGTTTCTATTCTACTTAGGTGGGGTAAGATGAAACAGTTTTTTAATGGCGTAAGACAAAAAGCTAGCTGTATACGCTGTGCCAGAAGGACGACTTTTTGTCTTACCCTCAACAAAATATCCGTTTCAACTTACCCCACCTTACCCCACCTTACCTTATAAAGATGTTCAGAAAAGATACATGAGAGTCGATTGCAATAGATTATAAATTTCCTAACTAGTGCGGGAAAACTTTTTTTCGGCCCGAGTGAAACGAGGGCGACAATTACCCGAATTAAAAAAAGTTTTTGCACGTGTAAGGGACGATTTTTTTTCATAACAAGTGCGTCAAAAAGAGAAATTGTTGTGCGCGAAGCGTGCGCAAAGTTCGTTTTTGCGCACTAGTTACGAAAAATAATATACATAGTTAATAGCCTTTAATGGAAACTAAATTTTACGTCACAATTTTTGTTTTACGAAGTAAAATTTTGTGTGACGACTTTTGACGGTGAAAAAGACGACAAATTCAACTTTTGTATGAGTAATCAATAACACGCGCCTATTTTTTTTTTAATTTGACGCCTTTTTCGACTGTCAAAGGACTTTTTGAAGAGCTGTGGAGAGCTGATTTAGATTATTGTTTCGGGTACCTCCCCTACATGTAAAGTGGGGATGACTTATTTTTTGTAATCCTATAGTGAAGAGTCTCGTTAAATAGGTATTTATTTATTATTGACGTAAAGCAAATATTAAAGTTTCTACAAACAATTAAAATTAAAACTAACTTAAAAACAAAAAGACTAAATAATAATAGGTATTTTAAAAAGAATAAGGGTCTCAAAAGTGTCAAAGTCTTCAAAGTGAATATTGCTGGATTGTTCAGATTTAAAAAAAATTGGTCACTCTCACTCCCCTCTAACTTTTGATCCGTGGGTCCGATGAAAAAAATCATGTTTTAAGGCTAATAGAATAGGTACTTGAAAAGAAAACTATTTCCAACACAATCGGCCTAGCTGTTTTTGATTAACTACAGAATCCTACACTAAGAATGGCCCGACATGCACTTGGCCGGTTTTTTTTATCTCTCTTTGCAAAACAGTCATATTAATCCGGCAAATCCCCATAAAACAAAAACGTACTTTATCAATGTACGCTACAGAGCTTGATTTCGATTGGCAGCTACTGTCTCGAAGGCATTAAGTGGTGCCATTCATTTTATTCCTCTTAGATAGAATACATACGGAGCAGAGAAGCGTAATGTACCGCCAGAGAAGAAATAATTGGTATATAGAAATCCTGTACTAAGAATAAAAACTTCCTAGTTCTTTATTTCATAAAACTTAGACCGAAGACGTCTTAATTTTCTTTTGGATGCAGTGGATTGCAAGGGACACTTTCTAGATACTTACGTCGGGCACTAATACTAACAATGACACACACAAAGTTTACTACTTAATACATTGCGATCTGCCTATCTGGCTTAAATATTATACGATACCCCTCTTCATTGGATTTTATTTACTGGTAGAAAAATTGCTTGTTGCTATATAACATCACAGTTACCAATGCACAACATATCGTGGGTCGTCACCCACGCTGCTCGTCAGCAACACTCACTATAAAAACTATCGCTAGGTACTCTTAGCAACGTCGTATGTCTGTAATGAATCGGAACCGTGATACGAGCTTTATTTCAAGTAGGTATTTATTACTTAGCGAGCTTTGTTTGTCACCAGGTGACATCCGTGTGGTGACGGCAGTAAGAATACATTTGTCACCACCCCAACTCCTCCTGCGGGTGTCGTAAGAGTCGACTAAGGGATTGAAGTGTCACGAAGATTGATAATGGGCAGCAGCGTCATCATAGTGGACACATTACCTACTGTTATCGCCAATCCTCTTGCCTAGCGTGGCGATTACGGGCATTTACCTCCTAATGCTTTTATACGCATAGTTAATAGAAGAGGCCTACTTTCAGCAGTGGATAGGTTGATAGGCTGATGATAAGGGAGTGACTTTGTTTTATTGTCATAAAAATTTTGAACGCAGCTGTCCGCGACGTAATGTAATTCCGTGTGTCCTGGCTTACGTGAACAATGGTCTAAGAGACTAATGTGACCCATTATTCCGGGATATCGTTTACCCTTCTGTCTGGGATCCGTAGATCAGGCTTGAGGAATACCTATCTATCTGCGAACGTTGTATTTAGCTGATTGGTTATAATTATTTACGGAATCGTCGACAATCTCTTCCATAATCATCGTACAATTCGCAGACAACTAAACTGATTTTAAGATCAGAAATAATACTAAACTTAATTTGTTTAACAATGCGAAATTATTTCTATATTTCGTATGCACTGGAATGGGACTACGTGAATATAAAATTACCTTCGTACCATTTTTTTTCTTCAATTGTAAGTGTGAATGTGAAGCATAGCTCAACCAAACAAGTGAAACATACCTGAAACAAAATACATTAAAATTAATACATTTTCATCTTGAGATGAAATTGATTTAAACACGGTAGTTATACCTCAACCTTCCTTAACAATTTACCAAATCTAAATACAATTATATATTTCTTTTTTAACATAAAACATCTCATTACCTTTTTTTAATGTGACGAAGGCGACGAAAGACGACTGAGCTCTCAGCCCAACTGATGGAAAGCAGGAACTGAGGCCCATGGACATAGCGATCAGAAAATCGCCTATGCGCTGCCTACCCTGAGCACTTAGATGGATTTCCTCTATCTATGCCAGTAATTATTTACACCGGCTATCTTACCCCCAAACCGAAACACAGCAGTGCAAACACTGCTATTTAACGGCAGGTTAACGGGTAAGACGGTGGTAGCTATCTGGGCGAACCCTGCACGAGGTCCAACCACCAGGCTATAGTATCTGTATAGTGAACTTGGTCTTAGAAGTGGTCGCCGTGGACGGGCTATACTTCCTTGCTGTCGTTATTTTGTTACAAAGAAACCAAGGAAGCTACTATAGTGATATAGGAAATCCTCATAGCTAGACGCACGTCCGTTGCTAATTGCGCGAGTAATACGTGTTAAGCGCACGCTTGGCTGACTAGGAGGAAATGCGGATTAGAAAAAGCATTTTAATAAATTATGGAATAAAATGCTGTCAAAATACAACAATAATTTCTCTAGCATTTATTGGATCCGTTATTTTTAGGGTTCTGTAGTAAACTACACTTATAGTCTTGTCATTAGTCATTACCATCTGTCCGTCTGTCTGTCCGCAGTAGGCCTGCTACCACGAATACCGAGGTTCGCAAATTTCGGGGATTTTTAAGTTTTTTTAATACAATATTTTCGGAATTCACTGCTACAGAGTAAAAAAAAAAGTGTAATCCCTCTAAAGTGTGACGGGTTCGAAAACCATAAAAAAATAAAGATTAAGGCGTATAAAATATTTTAAAAGAAAACTATTTCGAACACTAGACAGCTACAGAACCCTACAAAGAGCATGGCGCGACACGCTCTTGGCCGGTTTTTTTTATCTATTAACTGGCTAAGCGGTCAAAAACAGCGTGTATATTTCATATTTTAATGACGATTAGTATCGGACCAAGGAAACCATTTTACATTTTATTTCTTTATAAAGTGAACATTTTTTTTTCATACATAATATGTAGGCACGCAAAGCAACCACAACATATTCCACATCAATAACTTATCTACCGCGGTGTTATATCATGTTAATGATATGTTTTTACAGATGGTGCCGTTTTTACGCGCTAGTGCGAGAAGTGGCTCATTTTATGTCAGGTCCAACACTTCGGAGAACCATCTGTACTAAAAAACGTCGTACGAGACACGTGCAAAAAGGAAATTCGTAACTCGTGTGGATTTAAAACACTCCCTATCGGTCGTGTTTTAAAACATCGCCACTCGTTTCGAATTTCGTGTTTTTCGCACTTGTGTCGTAATGTACTATTTTAGTACAGATAGTGCGTTTTTTACGCGCTAGTGCGAGTAGTGGCTCATTTTATGTCAGGTCCAAAACTTCGGAGGGCCATCTGTATCTGTAGGTACCTAGGTACCTACTAAAAACGTCGTACGAGACACGTGCAAAAAGGAAATTCGTATATATTTGTCGATGATTGATGATGGTCAGCATTCAGCATCATGAATCATAGTAGACACATTACTGCGATCGCCAATCCGGTTGCCCAGCGTGGCGATTATGGGCGGCCGTTGCCCAGCAGGCACTGATATAGGTTGATGATAATGAACTGCATAGCTATAAATACACATTCTGAGACTGCCCGTGAAATGCCGGCAGAGTTCGCCACGAATACATCCAAAGAATGTCATTGTCCGATACCGAAATACCCTGACCGTCCCAATTTTGCCTTTCTGTTGAACCGTATTGACGTCTTTAGTAAATTCCGAATAGTTTTGAAGTTCGTAGGCCTATTAATAATTCCTTTTGTAGTTGTAAAACTGAAATATCAGAGCATTTTATTGGAGCAAGAGCAAATTATGATTCTGGTAAGTTGTTGCATTACATGGGCAGCCTTTTTTTTTTTAAGGAGTGGAAAAATGCGTTACGCATACCACCCGGGTATGCGGACGGACCCGGGTGGTTATGTGGGACTCCTCGTTACCGGCTGATGGGACCCCGAGTTTAAACATCAGTATTCGGATAGTATTCGGACGGCAACCCGTCACTTCATGGCCGAGGTATGTACCTGTAATGCTCTTCTCAAACATGCAATGAAATGAAACAAAAAAAAAAATCT
>JALPQI010021904.1:0-22207 GCA_025490895.1 Thaumatotibia leucotreta
TTCCTCATCAAAAACATCGGAGATTCCTTCAGAATACTGATCATAGTGACCCCAACTACAGCAATGGACAGGCAAGTATAAACCATTGGGTAATATTCCACGTAGCCCCCTAACGCGTACTGGACGATCATTCCAACAGCGTAGAAGATCACAGAGCCAGAAGTCATGCTTCCTCGTATGGACTCCTGGCAGAACTCGCTAACGTATAAAGGAACGACCAGGAACCCTGCACCCCCAACTCCTGATATGAAGATTGCGGTGAGGAGAACCTCCACGCGATTGGAGGCGACTATCATGACCCAGGCGATCTGGAATGATTTATAACGTTTGTTGATCAAAGTTAGTTGCCACAAAAATTGGAACAGCAATATGTCATTCGGAACGAGAGACGCAGTATTTGTCGATATTGTGCGTACATCAGTGAGCTTAATTTCACTTTCTACCTTCGCGATCAGGTTCCCTTGGACACAGTCACTCTTCAGATTAATTTTAACCTTAATGCATGCCTAAGTTACTATCGCCTTCTCCTTCCATTCTATGTCCCTGTTTTGTCACTAAACTCGTACAAATTCCCATCTTTATAATCTATATCAATGAAAATATAAGAAATTATTGAAATTAAACTTGTTACAACCAAACAGTCACCAACCTGAGGTCGAATAGAACTTAGAAATATGAACATTTGAAAAGTTGGTGAACCCTAGATTGTGGATAAAGAATGATGATGATAAGAAGATGAAAGGCTGTAAATACAAAAATAACACAAATATCACGATAAACGTCAGAATCTCAAGACAACAAAGAGAGGCATCAGCTTGATATCTACAATATTAAATATTATATTATGCACGTACTTAATGTCAATCAATAGACTCTATGTATGTCAGACACTTGCGTTTATTTTTCTTCAATGGCATATCCTTATAACTGGAATAGCTATATAAGGTTTTTTCAAATTACCTAACCGATATCTTAGGGTAGTTATGCATGTGTTCGTGATAAAGAATAATTTTCTCTATTACTATTGAGTCTCACAACGAAATCGCCTTTTCTTTCATACCAGCTCCACTGGCTGATGAAAATTTCATGGAAAGTGTCTTTTTTCGAAATTTCGATATGATTTCCGTAAGGAAAGTTGTTCCTTATCATGAATGCATACCCTAAGGTATTGTACTTAATTTGAAAACACCCGGTATAAAAGTTGGCTTTTAATTTACGTTGTCATTTGTTTTTGCTAGACAGGGATTAAACATACAATATCTTCTAATTGAGGTTCATCATTTATAAATGATTTATATCATAAATGATAAAAGGGTGTCCTACTTCATTTAAACCTAGACGTCATCTCATTATCTGTTCACACAATATTTGAGAATCATCCATCGTCATCATGATGAAAGATAAATCTAATGCCTGCCAATAAATAATATCTTGGCCATAAACTTATTATGTCTGAAATCTGAGGTGAATTCGAACAAAAAAATGTAAAGAAAATTTGGGTGACTTTCAATTTTGAAATCTGTTTGAACATGCTCATGCTATTTAGCATCTATAGGTTAGTTGCAAAAAATGTACTTAAAGACCTTTAATGAAAACAGAATTTAAATATAAAATAAATAAAAACTGTTTAATTCGGACCATTATACATCCATATTTTGTTAGTAGACTTAAAATTAATAGATTATAAACTATGTTAGTATACAATACTTAATGCTAAGACAAATCACAACAACAACAACAACTCAAAACTCTAAAAACTACTATTTGGCCCTCCCCAACACTACATCGACCCAGTACTTTGTAAACGGGCAGTCAAGGCGCTCTGCCAACGTTCTTAGCATGCTGTTGCTGCTTCCGCGCACTCGACCCAGCAGTGAGGCAATTCTTTTGCGCCTGACAGCTAATAATTTTAAGGTAATAATTTTTGAATTACGAAATAAAATTTTGTGTAACAACTTTTGGCTGTGAAAAAAGGCAAAAAATCAAATATTCTACGCGAGATCCACAATTACATTATTATTCTTTAATTTGACACCTTTTTCTTTTGCCAAAAATGTTGGACAGAGTACATCATATACTTAGTACCTATTACCTATCACTAACTTTCGTAAAACAATTACCTACCGCGATCGTGATTTTTGTTTTAATTACGGCCTTAATTATGTTTTTTTTTGCAATTAACCCTTATTGTCTTTGACACATATTGTGAAACAGTTATATAACAAATCTAACTAAAAATGTATGTAAACTCAAACCCTTAAGATTTAAGTGGGTGATAAAACCAAAATTGTGTTCTGAAAGTGCGTGATTATGAAACGATGTATAAGTTTTTAGCTATGTTTGCATTTTTTCCGTTTTATACTGGCAAACGAAATCAGTACATCATTATTTTCTGTATAATGACATGTAGAATAGGTATCAATAATATTGTAATTAGCGCATACCAAATTGGGTTTTAAAGTGTATTGAACCGGCTCTACAAACACAACTTTGGTGTTTGTGCATCTGCATACAAGAGCTTTGTTACCTGGTACGTAATCAAATGTATACTATAACCCACAATGTCGGAACAGATGTGCTTACCATAGAAAATAAATCAACTGCGAAAGACTCTGGTTGTAACGGGATACACTACAACGTTACGGGGTATACTATAACGTTAATACTTACCACATGCATCATAGAGAACAGCGTCGCACAATACTTCCTCCCAATAACATCCAATAGGAATCCAGCGGCTGGTGTAGCCACCAGGGCACCAATGGAGGAAAGACTGCTGAATAAAGCCTGTTCCACGTCACCCATGGGTCGGTGCAGCGTGGTCTTATTTGAACTGAACAACGCCAGAGTTGATGATGGCCAGGTGAACATCACACCCATACTCATACAGAGGTAGCATACTGGGAAATAAAAAAAACCTTATAAATGTCAACTGTTTATTTGATGGAGGTAGATCTATCAAATTTCCTCCATTGTCAGTCATCCGCAGACCACGAACCCTGTAAAGTGTTCGAAACGTCGGAATGAAGTTAAAATTAGTTAATATACGCGAGTTTATCCGTTTTCATAGTTTTATTTCATGTGTAATCCTCGCGGTAACCGAAGAAAATATTATGTTTATTTCAATGATAAAATTATAATTATTACCTATTGCCTCCATTAACATGCTCAAGAATATAATTATACCTACGAGTATATTACTTATGGTTAGTGTTTAACAATGCCTTTTTAATTTTATTATCAGCCGTGTGATGATGGCAGTAAGAATACATTTGTCACCTCCCCAACTCCTCCTGCGGGTGTCGTACGAGTCGACTAAAGGATTGAAGTGTCACTGACCAAAATTTGTTAAGAGATTGATGATGGGCAGCAGCGTCATCATAGTGGACACATTACTGCGATTGCCAATCCGCTTGTCCAGCGTGGCGATTATGGGCATTTACCTCCTAATGCGTCTATACGCATAGTTAATAGGAGAGGCCGACGTCCAGCAGTGGACTATCATAGGCTGATGACGTGAAGGCAACAATGCCTTTTTAATTGAATAAAATTGGGTATATGAAAGTTGTCAGGCAAGCACAGCAATAATATAGGTGTGTTTAAAAGCATGTTTGGGCTATTTTTTTCAAAGTTGTCCCCCCCCCCCTGCGTTTTTCTGACATTGGTAGTTTTATATGATTTCTACTTATAATCATGAGCTTTTTCGATCCTAATAGGAGAAACATTTTGTCCCAAGATTATTCGAACTTTCTATTCCATTACCGCCATACAAAATGTGTGAAAAAATGGCAACGGAACGGGAAAAAACTTTATGCTTTGAGACAAAAAAAATATCCTATCGAGATCGAAAGAGCCCGCGATTCTGAGTGCAAATCATATTGAAAGTTCAAAATTCAGAAAAAAGGGGGAGAGGGGGGGGATGTTTTAAAAAAATTACCCATTTAGAATCCGGCTCTCACTACAGACAATACTCGTGTATGTCTTTAAATGGATCACCGCCATCAATGAATGCAAAAGAAAGGCAACCAGAATTAGATTGTCTTTTCGATGGCCATACCTAAAGTTGAGGAATTCGGGATAAAAAAAGTTAACGGTACAATTAGGTTCCCGGGTCTTCAACTTTATTCAATAATATCGTATGTAACATACAATTATACAGTCATAGGAGAGGCCATATATATATATATATATATATAATCTAATCCACCAATCTCATCTACGCAGCGTAGCTCTTGCAGCAGAGACGTACTTAGAGTGTGATTGGTGGATATGAAATGCATCTGTATAGCATACTGTATACATAATTATCATACATTACATTATATTATCAGCCTATGATAGTCCACTGCTGGACGTAGGCCTCTCCTATTACCTACGCGATTATTGCCTGTGCACAGGAGATTATAGATAGACAGACCCAAGGTATGAATATCTATATATTAAGCGACAGTCAAGCAGCACTGAAAGCCCTTACGGCGCCTAAAGTAGACTCTAGACTAGTATTCAACGGCATCCAAGCTCTGAATAAACTTGGAAGGCGAAACAAAGTGCAACTGGTATGGATCCCAGGGCACGAGGGCTTCCTTGGCAATGAAAATGCAGATGAGCTTGCAAGAGGGGGTTCTACGTACAAACAACTTTGTAGGACCAGAACCATTTGTAGGACTCTCACAAGGAACCATTAAAACAGCCATGAAAGAGCGAGTTAGATGGAAGCACCAGGAAGAGTGGAACAATCTAACGGGGCTCAGGCATTCAAAGCTCTTTATGCACGAAGTAGACTCGGTCTGGAGCAAAAAGCTTTGGAAATATAGCAAAAGACAACTCAAACTCATAACGGGGGTGTTTACGGGACACTTTGGGGGCAAACCTCTCTTGGCCAAAATGGGTCTTTCTGACAGCATAGACTGTAGAATGTGTGGCGAGGAAGAAGAGACAATGAAACACTTGATGTGCGAATGTCATGCCCTCGCCAGACAAAGGATGAAAGACTTCGGAACTAGTTATCTAGAACCGAAGAAGGTCAAAACGTTACCGCTAAGGTCCATCCTCAAACATATTGAGTTGATAGAATCAGGGATTGTTCTATCAACTACATAGGTAGGCGTATAGTAGATAGGCGAAACAGGGGGCAATTACACAAAAGATCCCAATGGGTCGAAGTGTATCCGTAAGGGCTCCGCAAATAAGATAAGATAAGATAAGGCCTCTCCTATTAACTATGCATATAGACACATTAGGATGTAAATGCCCATAATCGCCACGCTTGGCAAGCGGATTGGCGATCGCAGTAATGTGTCCACTGTGATGACGCTGTTGCCCATCATCAATCTTTTTTATCAAATTAGTTAGTAGTAGTTATTGACACTTCAATCCCTTAGTCGACTTTTACGACACCCGCAGAAGTTGGGGTGGTGACAAATGTATTCTTACTGCCGTCACCACACGCTCTGGCGGAAAAGCACATTGCAATCCAAAACACATCTCTTTCCGAATACATTCTGAACATGAACTTTAAGTTACTGGTCATTTCTCAAATTTTTGGCACCGACAGGTGAAAGTTTTGTTGTTTTAAAAATATCGCTTTTTTAGATTTTTTTTTCTAGGGGTCGTTTGAATACGTCTCAAACATTACAAACATTTCAAAGGCACCGGTATCAATCAATTATTTTAGAAGTTATGGTCGATTAAAATTCAGGTGAACGACATCATGATCAGGTGAAGGATAAAATATACACAGGTTATCGACAACAGTAGCAGGTTAACGACAAATTAGTACAAATTAGTATGACACCTTTGACAAGTTAACGACAAGCGTCGCTAACCTGCGTCCGTAGTCGATCACCTGTAGTTTGGTGGTCTTTCACCTGTTATGGACATCATTCACCTGTCTCCATCATCATTATAATCCAACATAATTTAGTAAAATAAATCTTTTTTGTGAGAACGATATATACATAGGTATAAAAAGGTATATCATATTTTGGAGATTTTGTATGCCAAATATAAAAAGTTAGTTTTTATATGGTTTATCTGGCTTATGACAAGTGATCGACGTGTCGGTTTCCTGTCACTGAGTCGTTCACCTGGCTTTATCGAACAGGTGAAGGACACACATAGCAAAAAAGCAACAATCCTTTGAGAAATGCAGCTTAAACCGATATAACAGTAATACTTTTCTCATTTAACGCACAAATAATATATTCAGGCATAAAAAAATATTATTACGAGTGGTAAATTTATCATTATTGTCGTTCACCTGTCGCAAAATGTCGTTCACTTGCCTATTTTAGCCAGGTGAACGATGCACAGGTGACCGACAAAATGGCAGTTATTTCGTCCAAACGCAAAATGTATTTGACGAATAAACTAAATATATAGGTACATAATAGTAATCAATGAATTACGTTATATGTTACAGTTAATGCCATATCTCACACAATAACCAAACTATGAATGACAGAATAACGACTACTTACCCATTACAAACTCCCGTTTAAGATAAGTTATATTTTTTATTTTGTTATCACGGCGGAGTGAGCACGTGTTGTTGCTTGCAGGTGATGGCCGACAACTGGCGGCTTCGATTCATGCGGGGTGAGGCGGGAGAGATGGGATAGGGATCGCATAGTAGTTGCGAGTTTGTCTCGACAAGTGAACGCCAAAAACTGCCTTGGACAAACTTTAAAGCCCAATAACTTGGAACATACGTGTAATATTATTATCTGATTGTCTAGTTTTAAAAGTTTAGGATATATGCAAATAGACTACAGTAAGAAAGGTAAGTAAAGTTAACAATTTGTGTACTTTTAACAACTCGAAACATGAGTACTTCGCGTTTGGACACGGAAGGTGAACGACAAAACTTAGTTACAATTATTATTTATTTAATTAATATCAAATAAATCGATTTAAAAGCATTAGGCCTCTATATAAAAAGTGTCTTTTAATATGTATTGATAATTTATTTATGAAGATATTGTATATTTAAAAAAAAGTTCTAACATAAACGTATTTACAGGTGAGCGTGCCAAAAATTTGAGAAATGACCTACTATTCTCGGGCCTATTAAGGCTTTAGGGATCCAAAAACCATCATCATCATTAGCCTATATAAAATAAGTCCACTGCTGTATAAAAACCTCTCGTTAGCATATGCGAATAGATGGATTAGGAGGAATGCCTATTAATCGTCACGGCAAGCGGGTTGGCGATCGTAGTAGTGTGTACACTGGTGATGATGATGCTGCTGCCCATCATCAATCTTAGATAAAAGTCAATGATACTTGACTCCCTTAGTCGACTCTTAGGACACTCATGGGAAGAATTGGGGTGGTGACAAATGTATTCTTACTGCCGGCACTACAAGATAATTCCAAAATAACCATAACCCAATTGAATTTACAAACTTTTTCTACAAATCCCATTTCATGGATTTTCTGCCAAAATCCATGAAATTACTGGCATAGATAGAGGCAATCCTTCCAAGTCCTCAGGGTTGGCAGCTCATATAGATTTTTTGGTCTCTATGTCCATGGGCCTCAGTTCCTGCTTTCCATTAGGTGGACTGAGAGCTCAGTTGTCTACCTTCGTCACATAAAAAAAACTAAAATTGATACTTACTTATTCCTGTACAAAGAAACTGCCGCACCAAAGACATTTTTCTTATTTTCCAAATGATCGAATTCTTTTCCAAATCCCGACCCACTTCGGCGCCAGTTCTTCGTAGATTGATTAAAACTGATTAAGTTACCATTCTTATCGACATTAAGAACTTCGCAAATACGGACCTGAGTGTAATTGAAGGATTTCAAACACAAATTTGTTCAGGATTAGCTACAGGTAGTATGAAGTAGAAGTGAGGTACAGTCCAGTTTAAAAATAATGATGTATGAAAAAAATGATATAACTATGAGGTAGGTACCTACGAGCTATGTATATGTAACCTGCCTACGCCAAAATCAATGAACCAAAAAGATGGTCGTCCAGATAGGTGTAAGGTGTAAGCAGTTACAAATATGATCAAATGTGCCTATTTTAATCATAGATCGCATATCGTCGGGGATAGTGCAATACCGCGTAACTACCAAAACAGATAGAGTTCAAATATCAAATAATTGACACTCAAATTGAACCTAATTGAATTCGTTAGTTACGCGGTATTGCCGACGATATGTACATCTATTTATCTATCTATAGATATATTACGCATAACATGCTTCTTTGCTGCCAATTTGTGGCTTAACACCTCCACGGACCGTAATCTGTATCCTGTAATAATAATATATATGCTCATGGGCCACGGCTAAGTATTACTTCGTAAGCTTCTCATGCTAGTGAACTGTGCTTACAAATATCTGAACGGGCCTCTATTATCATGGCGTTAGAGTACAAATTCAGATAATATCAAACCGGAATCAGAAGGGGATTGAAAAGTACTGTTGAAACAACAAATGACACTTAATTTACCTAGAAAAGAGTTGTTTATAGATGTAATGAGTGATTAATTATTTATTGTCTGTAAGTCTCAGCACTTGAACTAGGAATATATGAATATAACTATGAATATATCCTAGATAGACGTATACACCTGTTGTGTCAACAGTACTTTCGAATCCCATTCTAATCGCGATTTGATAATATTTTTCGGCACTGTGACCACTCCGATAGACCTGATGATGACTATACATCGACAGCACAGAGTAAATTTTATTTCTATTGGTCCCCCATCGCTTACAGTACTTTTTGAGCGGCTATCGACCTTACTTACCACAAGATAGGGTCCTTACCTAATATTTCATTCATTTTAGAAACGGGGAAGTATTATAAAAAGTTTAAAGATTGTTTGATTTGTTCTTAGCCGCTCAAATAATGATGATCGCTGTGATAATATTCGTTAATCGGATGCCATAACTCTTATCAGTGAACTACGTTGGTTGGCGCTATTTTTAAAAACAACTACAGATACATTCTCGCTGTTTACTTCATGGTGTTTCGTCGACTGTTTCTGAGCAAGACATATATTAAGAGCTATGTTTTTATTGTCGTCATCATCTTAATCCACTGCTGGACGTAGGCGTCTCCTATTATATGGACACAATTGAAGGTCGATGGAGCAGACGAATCTTGGAGTGGAGACCGCGAACGACTCGCCCGGTGGGCCGCCCTCCCGCCAGATGGACCGACGATCTAAAGAAAGTGACGAGAAGTGGTTGGATGCAGAGAGCTGAGGACCGAGACTATGGTGGCGCGAATTGGGGAAGGCCTATGTCCAGCAGTGGACGACTATGGGCTGATGATGATGATGATGAATTGAAGGTAAATGCCCATATTCGGCACCCTGTATATTGGCCATTGCAGTAGAATGTCTATTTATGATGATGCTGCTCAGCTGTCAATCTTCTACTAAATTATTTGGTTTCTGTATTGCCGGTCGCCAGACCAACGGTCCATAGGAAATGGAACATAAATCGCTAGTTAAGTTCTGCAATATTGTATTTGTATGTACCTATTATATTTCTTGTTTAACGTATAAATATGTGTTGCAAAACTTAGTTAGTTAGACACCTATAGTGTTGGTAAAGACTTGTCGTCGTTCGAGTCCTTTATTCCAAGACTTAACTCAATTTTAAGGACTAGAAGGATTTGGAAGGAAGGTACAAAAAAATTGTACATAGTTAAAGCCTTAATCAAAACAAAAATCACAATCGCCTCAATTGTGTTATGAAAGTTAGTCATACTAATAATACGAGTAGTGTCTGCTCTGTCCAACAACCTTTGGCAGCCGAAAAAAACGTTATACAAAATGGACTAAATTAATGACGTTAAATCTTGTTTTCATTAAAGATCTAAATAAAGGTCTACTATGTACATTTTTTTGCAATCGACCCAAATGATACATGAATCAATTTTCTCGTATTATTATAAAATCATAAATAAGTTCGAATTATCCTGTACAAATCTTTGTACTAAAAGAAATGGTGCGTTACATGTTTATTAAAAAAAAATCTCAAAATCAGACATCCTGTTTAATTTTTATCAATTTTTTAATACAGATGGTGCTTTTTCTACGCAATAGTGCTTCAGATGGCAATCTGTACTGAAAAATGTCGTACGATACACGTGCGGAAAGGGTAGTCGTAATTCGTGACAATTTAATTTATCGCCACTAGTTTCGGGTAATTTCTTTCGCACTTGTATTATAATGTACTATTTCAGAACAACCCTTGTATAGCATCCACAGTCAACCCTTTGGTTTCCGGCAGGTAATAGGCAGCGTACCCTACGGTCGCGAAGCAGACGATGGCAAATAAGTAGAAGAGACCGCCGAGGCCGAGTAAGGAGACGAGAGGAGCGAAGGCGAAGAGGACGACGAATGTGCAGATCCAGGTTAGTTCGTAGGAGAGCATGGACATGATGCTTGATACCTGGAAGAAGATAAGTGAATTAGCGTTTGGCAATAAAAATGTTCCAGTAATGTGTTCAAAAATGGCGATAAGAGCTTGTCCATTAATCATGTCATACTGAATAGGGGGAGGGGAGGGGACAAGAAAAAATCACCAATTATAACCATAGGGGTGGGGGGTCATCGGAAAAATCACGTGTCATTTTTGTTACTCTCTGCTGAACAGCATTATAGCTAGTAAAAAAATAATAAAAATTATCCACACTTTTTTAAGATCACAGAAGTGAAACCTGAATATGAACAAGTATTATCAAGACTACTCGAGTTGAGAATAAATTAAATATCATAATTGGCTAGGAGGGAAAATATCATCAAATGTCACCATGGGGGAGGGAGGGGTATAAAATAGGCCAATCGTATGACGTGATTAATAGACAAACATGACAAAAACTTTCAGGTATTCATTTGTTGATCTAAATTAGATTAAGTTGTTTATTAATTGAATGTCTGCTCAAATGGTGATTAGTTTAGTTGCAAAAACAAATGAAATCCGAAACGACTTGACAAAAAATGAACTACTTCTCGCACTAACGCGTAAAAAATGCATTTGAAAAACGTAGTAAATACACGTGTGAAAAGGAAATTCGAAACGAGTGGCGATAAATTAAAACACGACCGAAGGGAGAAAGAACTTAATTTTTTTCGCACTTGTATCGTAATGTACTATTGTTGTTATATTTTCGCCAACGATTTCAAAAGCGTCTATTGTATATCTCAATTTACAACTGATGTGATCAAAGGCGGTAATGTAGCTAACTCTGTATCGCACTAAAAACATGACATAATTTCGTGCATTTAGTAAAACCCATACAATATATTTTGAAGAACCTTATTTACAGGGTGTAATCGTTAAGTGTTGCCAGGCCATAATTCCGTAAATATAGCATATACCAGAAAACTTCTAGCTGATATCAAAAGTACGTATGACGTTACCCAACGAGTAAAATTACACTAATAACTTTTTTTAAATAAAATCAGAAATATCTCAAATATTAACTTCAAACCCTTCCATACATTTAGTACGTAAACGTTCATTCAAAGAGTAGTTTAATACGAATATTTTTTTATTTAGGAATAAATGTTAGATTAATTATTTCATAAACGGTAGTATTATTATTTTATTACAATGTATTCGTACAAATAACGAATCTCTAACAGTTTTATCTGTTATGACACCCGACGTTTTTTAAGGCCAGTCGTCATACTAAATGTATAGGAGCGTTTTAACTTAGTATTTTTAATATTACTCCATCTATTTAGAAAAAAGTTATTAATGCAATTTTATTCGTTGGGTAATGCACTTTCGATATCAGTTGGAAGTTTATTGATATCTGTTATATTTACGGAATTATGGCCTTATAAGTGTGGCCACACTTAACGATTACACCCTGTATACTGAACCCCTGCAAAAACCTGGTCAAAGATTTTATCAACTTTATTATTTTGTATTCATCAATCATTTACCGCCATTTTCAGAAAAATGGCAAACTCACCTCAGGCAGAAACACTTCAGCTGCCACAACGAATGGCACTGCACCAGCCCCAAAAATGTAGATAAAGCAAAACAGCCAGATGACAATGGCCGTCATGATGTGAGGACCCCAATGAAGCTGGATCTGGGACCCTAGCAGCACGCAGCATATGCCAGAAGCCAGTGAGGAGTATATCATGAGTGGCTGGAAATATAAAGAGAGGAAATAGAAGATAGAGAAGTTACGTTAGGCTCTTTCAACATTCCAGAATAAAAGGTCATTGGGCGTTTTTGACCCGCTTTATGATTTTTCGCGTACAGAGACCAAACTAGTTTTAACATAAAGAATTAAATCTCACTTTTCTAAATACGTAATTTTTCCGTACCTATGTATCAACCGGGAAAAAAAAGTTATTCGACTTTTTGTATCCGAAAGTGTTTTTAATGTTTTTACTTTCAGCATTGTATAATTGCGTAAACGGTTGTGACCTACTTTTCTGGTTTCGCCTTGCAAGAATGCGACTCATACCACTCAGTAGCACTTACATTTACCTACATTCCTAGCCCTATTTCGTTTGTGTACGCAGTGGGTCATAAATGCCCGAACAAAATGCCCAATGACCTTTATCTGTCAAATGCTAACCCATTCTAGAAACGCAAAATAATGCATTACGTCAGTGGTTAGACCAGTTTGAATTTATAATTATAAACGATTTACAAACTTATTCATAAATGTCTCTAACTTCGCAAGTCCCTAAGTATTAGTTGTCCTTTTCGGTCGTATCAAAATTACTATAAGACCAAAAGGAACAAACAATACTTAGCGGCTTGCTAAGTTAGAAGACGTTTATGAATTAGAGGGATAGCCTTTAAGTTGGTTGGGGAAGTAAAATTAGGCGAAAAACGATTTCAGCGAAATAGCAGTAGGTATATAGGTGAAAAACTTAATAAAGTCACCTGTTGTATGTGTGAGTGACGTGTTCGAATAGGCATTTGTTTTGTTTGTGTTACTAATTTCAAATATGTGTTCTCTATTCGAATACGTCACTCACACGTACAACAGGTGACTTTCTTAAGTTTTTCACCTATACCTCTCTATTAGGAAGAGGCCTTTATCCTGCAATGGAAGTCTTCCGACTGAGATGATGATAATGATGGTCACAGTAATTATTGGAGACCTATGCCCTCCGAAACATGTCGTGTGTAGCAATGTACCGAGGAGAAGTTTCATAAGTTGCGAAACTTCTATAGATAATGTTTTCGGCAATTTAAAATTTTCAAGCAATCTTATCATGCCAAAACCGTTGTATTGAAACATGCCTTTTAAGGTATATTTGTGTAGTTCTATGCGATTATTCAGTCGCAACAATCAAGTCATTACCATTCCCAAATTATTGACGAACTGCGTATAAATAGTGGAGTCATTTTCGATTATCTTGTAGCAGACGCATTTTTGTCTGCTATTCTGGCATAATAGTCTCGTTTGCTTTTATAAAACGGTAAATAAAGTGGTGATGGTAATGAACAAAAAAAAAACGCGTAACAAAATCGCATAGAAACACCGATTTCATACCTAGTTTACTCAATTATGAAATACAATATTCTTCATCATAAGTTCTCAAGGAAATATTCTCAATGGGAACTTACTCTTAAGTAATTTTGATTGTTCTCATGAACAATTTCGGAAATTTCTGCAATTTTGAGAATGTTCTGCAACTTATACATTGCTAATCGTGCGTTGTGATCAAAATACGTATAGCGTATTACGAGCTTACTGATTTCGATGTTTCGTGATTTAGAATTGAAAGAAGACAGCCGGCCTAGCCCAGATTTCTGCAATCGTATACGATAAATGATAAGCAATAAATGTATGAGAATGACAGATTTGATCGCGTGACTATTTCTATACCTTTTTATGGTCACGGGACTTATCGTTTATCGTATTCGATTACAGAATGGCATTTTCGCTAGGCTCTGTTTGGTTTGGTGTTTAAAAAAAGGTAAACAATCTTGCAGTATCTTTTTATTGAAAAATGCATATAATAATCCAAATTGAATGACTCAAATGAATCAAAACAATGTAAATCACTGTATTTCCTTGTTATGTATATTTGCTAAAACTTATTTTCTACTCGTAGTTGTCAGTAAAAAGATACTGCAAGATTGTTTACCTTTTTTTAAACACCAAACCTAACAGAGTATAAGGCTTGCTGGTATTTTTATTTTACAAGATAAAAAAATAGCCCCCTTATTCAAAAACGTCTCCTAACTTAACAAGTCGCTAAGTATTGTTAGTCCCTTTCGAACTTATCAATAAATAATATGTTTATAAGATCAAAATTGAGAAATAATACTTAGTGGTTTGTTAAGTAAGACGTTTATGAATAAGGGAGTAAGCTATTATGAACCAAAGGGGCATACCCGACGGCCAAACACGTCGATGAAGTACGCGGACAGCAAACTCGCAAAGATGGAGATAACGGCAGTGAGCAGACTGCAAAGAACCGGCGATAGATTCGGCACAGCTTCCCCAAATAGCTTTCCTGCATATACGCACACGGCCACATAGCCATGAAACATCGAACAGGTCAAAAGCACAAGCGATAAAACCGTTGCTTTTCTAGTTGACTGGGAATTCTTGACAAACTTCCAAATAGACGTCTTTTCTGGAACTTTCTCTGCCTCTTCTTCCTTAGTTGGTATCGCTTGTGCGCCTCCAAGCGTTTTTCGAATGTTATCAATCTCTTGCATAACCTCTTTAGAGACTTTAGTGGCGTTTCTGTAGTGTGCTACAGCTTCGGCTGCTTCTTCCTCTCTTCCCTTCTTCATTAAGAATACGGGAGACTCTTTCAGCGTTAAGGTCATCAATGCTCCTATGGCGGCGATGGTAAGGCATATGTAGCAATTTAGGGTATATTGTAGAAAGCCACCTGGAATGTTAAAGAAGTTTATGTATCGCATAGATACGCGAAAGTAACAAGAAGCTATGATTGTTTTCAGTTTTCACCAAACTAGCTTGATTCAGGGTGCTTAGACAAGTTGCCAATCGATAAACCTTAATCAATCGTAAACGAAAGGCAGCTAACTGTCTTTGTCGCACTAATAAGAAAAAGCGACAGTATACTCTGTTCACCAACCCTTCGGCAGAAGTAAATAAATGACAGCAAATTCAGACCAACCGAGCATTCGCTATTCCAATCCCTTACTCTACGGAATTCGATCGTTATACAAAACGCGATTCGTTGATTTCGTAGAGTGGGGGATAGAATAAAGAGTGAGTACTCTTAAATTGTCGCTAACATAATACACTTTTTTTCCTAGACTCTCGACGTTTTTGATAAAACTTAAATTACATTCATAATTTAGAACTTACTGGCATGGTTTATTCTTAAAAATAAACAGTCACTTGCTTTTATCTTTCAAGATATCTTCAAAGGAAAAAAGTGTTCGAAATTTTATTTTGCGTAAATTTACTATGAATACCTTATAATTATCTACTTTGGAACTTGCAATATCGTGCAATACAACTCGGAGAACAGTACAAAGGACCATAAAAAAGCTAAACGAAGGTAAAACTTCTAAAAGAAAGCAGCGAGAGGGTTATCCGATAAGAAAACGGAATAAAAAATTAGTATTAAAAGTGGGTTAACTGTTTGATCACAAGCCGGCTATTTCGTCCCGAAAAGTGTTCAAAAAAATTGGAACAAGCCAAAGTAATGTGCAAAAAATAAAAAATAAACTGCGGAATTGTTACTTATAAAAAACAAAACGCCCGGAAGAGAACGGTTTCTCAATATAATCGAGTAATCCGACGTTCTAGACTACTGTACGCCTTGTTGGTTTAAAATACAGGTGTACTTAATTATTGATGACGTAACGTATCTTAAGGCTGATTTTAAATCAATACCAGGTAATCAATACTCTTCTTCCGGCGACCACCAGAGTCTGTCTGAATCAGAAAAAGTAATTCCAGTCGAAAAATTTGCCAAAAAGTTCCTCGTGTGGCAGGCAATTTGCTAGAGCGGCATGAGAAGTTTGCCTTTTATAACCACTAGCACAATTAACACTGATATTTATATATCCGAATGCCTAAAGAAGAAGTTGTTGCCACTTATTCGAAAGCATAATTGCTCGACATAATTTTGGCCAGAATTGGCAAGTTGTCACTATTCATCTAGAGCTAAGGAGTGGTATAATAGGAATGCTGCCAATGTTGTACTAAAGGAAAGAGATCCGCCAAATTGCCCAGAATTGCGGCTGATAGAAAAATACTGGGCAAATATAAAAACAAAATTGCTGAAAACATCCCAATCGGCCACAACATTGCCTGATTAAATAAAAAAAGTGGATAAAATGTACGAAACTTATCACAAATTATTCCATGCAAAATTGTATGCGTCAGGTCAAGAGGAAAGTTCGAGAATTTTGTCGTCGTATCTTAGACAAGGAATAAAATTGTTATAGCTGGTCTATTTTGTCGTAAACTTTCAAATAATAAACATTTTTGGGTATCCTTGTGTAATATTTTACTGTATTAACCTTTATTCAACTTGCGACAATTTAAAAGTGTTCACTCTTTAGCGAATGCTCGTTTGGTCTGAATGCACCTTTACGGTATACGTAAACGTTACGGTAAATTCAAAAACCTACCTAATAAATAGGCCACCAGCATCCCCAGCCCAAATGCGACCATCATGCACGACATCATGGTCCCACGGACCGAGGGTTGGCAGACCTCGCCGATGTAGACCGGGATGACCACGAAGACGGAGATGCCGGCGCCGGTCACAAACATGGCGGCCAGGAGAGCTTCCACCCGATTGGTCAGGACGATGATGGACCAGGCGATCTGGAAAATAGTGTTAGGTGAAAAAGTTAAGAAAAGCTCCTGGGTTCTTAGCCAAGTTGCCAATCGCTAACGCTTAATCGTCAATCGTAAATGAAAGGCAGCTAACTATCTTTGTCGCACTAATATGAAAGAGTGACAGAGAGGGAAAACTACGATACGCTACTCAGCGTTAGCGATTGGCAACTTGGCTAAGCCATCTGTTGTTGGTGGTTGTAATGTATCTTTATAGGCATTTGATTTTTTTGTGTTCGCATTTTATATACCTAAGCTATACTTAAGCACCTTGGTGACTCCGATATATTATCTGGTGAGGTGACTGGATGGTAATCGCAACGGAAAGGTTATATTGCAAAAAAATTCTTTAGTACCGTTTGGTAGCCAGATTTTACAGCTGGCTGCCGATTGGAAATATGGTTTCCTGCCTGCTATGAAATGGGAATAACCTTCCCATTTCATACCCGGATTTGATACAAACCCGATTACAAGTCGGTAAAGATGAGACCCGATTGAAAGCCAGTTACCTATTGAGATTTTGTTCCCATTTCGAAGCTGGTTACGAAACTTTGGCTACCAAATGGTACTAAAGGAACATTTTTATGTAGGTAAAAGCCTTTAATGAAAACAAAATTTAACGTCATAGTTTTTGTGTTACGAAGTAAAATTTTATGTAACAACATTTGGCACTGAAAAAGGGCGACAAATTCATATTTTCTATGAGCGATCAACAATACGAACATAATTTTAATTTCGCCCCCTTTTACTACTGCCGAAGGTTGTAGGACAGAGTATACTCCCGGTCACAGAATTAGATTTGGATAGAAGAAACAAGTTCATTCATTTGTATGGCGGCCGAGCGTGTCAGATTTTGTAATGAAGTTGTTACTTGCCTATGATTTTAAATATGTCTCAGGTCCTTGAGTATTCATATTTTTTTGTGTTGTTGCAATTAATATTACTTAAGGAGGCATTATTAATGTTTTTGTTCACTTCTACTTACAAAATTTGACGCCCGAAAGCTGCAAGCTTTGATTAAAGACGGACAACTCAGTAAATACTGAGTTCATTTGACACGCTAAGTAGATATGTTACTTGATCTATGAGCGCTCGTACACCTGTAAGTTCTTACGTAAGTTACAGGGACGGAGCTATACTAAGGAATGAGAGGTAGATATCACTATCTCATTCCTTGGTGTAGCTCTGTCCCTACAACTTACGTAAGAACTTACAGGTGTAATCCCGGCCTATGAGCGCTCGTACACCTGTAAGTTCTTACGTAAGTTATAGGGACGGAGCTATACCAGGGAATGAGAGGTGAATATCACTATCTCATTCCTTAGTATAGCTCCGTCCCTATAACTTACGTAAGAACTTACAGGTGTATGGCTGGCCTATGGTATAGGTATATGACATCTGTGATCCCGGTCATTCTCAAAATGTCTAGGCAATTTTTTTTTATATATTACTTTACTCTTTGTTTTTTTCCAATGGAATTTCAGTTCTGATATTCCTATTAATATATCACTTTTTACAGTGTCACAAAATTGACACAGTAATTTGTTTCATTTTGAGAATGACCGACCACATAGCCTGCATGTCTAACTTTCGTAACACAATTGACACTATCGCAAGTTTTTTTTTATATAACGAAGGTAGACAACTGAGCTCTCAGCCCACGTGATGGATAGCAGGAACTGAGACCATGGACATAGTCTATATAGCATAGCGCTGCCTACCCTGAGGACTTAGATGGATTGCCTCTATCTATGCCAGTTTACACCGGCTACCTTACCCCCAAACCGAAACACAGCAGTGCAAACACTGCTATTTAGCGCTCCCGACCCGTAGTCCAACTGCTATGTCCAACTGGTTGTGCCACGGGTAAGTAAAATTATCCGTGGTTCAACTGTCAGATGACTTTTTTTTACTGTCATGTAATTATGACCCATAGTACAACTGAGGAGCAATTGTACAACTAGTATACGTAAATATATATTCTAGTATTGGACTACCGATAAATGAACTGTACCGTGGTACAACCAATTGGACCACGGGTAAACTAACTTCCTCCTAGTACAATCGGTTGGGCTATGGATCATTTTATTTCCCCGTGGCCCAATCAGTTGGACATAGCGGTTGAACCACGGGTCGGGAGTGCTATTTAGTTTTGTTTTGATTAAGACCTTTAGTATGTACATTTTTATTGCAATCGACCTAAAAAGTATATACTTAAAGTGGACCTTACCAATAAAAAAAATTGTGTCCTTAAGTTCATCTTACAAAGTAGGTACTTATCTTGTTTATTAATCTGTCGTCATAAAGGTAGTTTGTAAAGTTTTAGTAACACAAATACGTACACAGTGATGTCAAGATAAGTGTCATTTATGACATGAAGCTGCATAAATAATAATTATTTTAGTCGCAGACCTTGAATGTCAAGGAATACTTAGCAAAATAATAAATGAATTTCGTAGGAAGAGGAAAAACGTATGCTTTAAAAAGAAGCTTGTTAGTGATGATGATTGACACAACAGGGTGATTGGGTCATTTGCAGAAAAAGTGTACCTTTTAATGTCACGAAAATAAGCATGTAAATTGAGATTTCTCAGTTTAGTTACTCCCATACTAAAGATATGAAAAACTCTGTAACAAATTTGAGATTTTTTTAATCAGTTTCGTTACATTTCGTTTCATACATTTAGTATGGGAGTAACTAAACTGAGTAATCTCAATTTACATACTTATTTTCGTGACATTAGGGACAATTTTTTTTGTTTCATAAATGAAAAGTACGCACGATGCCGAGTGAAATGATGTATTACAGTCCATTATCGCAAAAAAAAAAACACTTTTTCTGCAAATGACCCGATTGTCAGATGTAAGTTATCGTCTTTTCGGTTGAAACATAGTTATGTATAAGGTAAGGTGGGGTAAGATGAAGCGTTTTTAGGGTTCCGTAGCCAAAATGGCAAAAACGGAACCCTTATAGATTCGTCATGTACGTCTGTCCGTCCGTCACAGCCGATTTACTCGGAAACTATAAATGCTACAGTAACGAAATTTGGTAAGGATATGTGTTGTATGAACCGCTACAGGATTATGATTATGATACTAAATTGTAAAAAAAACCAATGGGGTGGGGGCCCTCCATACATGTAACTGAGGGATAGAAAATTTTTTTTAGTTGTATATAAGCGTGTGGGGTAGGTATTAATAGAAAGGTCTTTGAAAATGATATGAAAGTTTATAAATCTCATTTTTATTTAAGTAAATCTTTTCGAGATATCAGCTCTCAAAGTCTGAAAAATGTGTCCCCCCCTTTATTTTTTAAACTACTCGATATAAAATTAAAAAAAAATATATATATGTTATGCACATTAATAAACTCTATCAACAATTTTTAGTTTGATTAAATTATCTCCTATAGTTTTTGAGGTAGGTTGATTTAACTGTATTTTTTAATAATAATGGTACGGAACCCTTCGCGCGCGAGGCCGACTCGCACTTGACCGGTTTTTTTTAATGGGGTAAGACAAAAAGTTGTTTTTCTGGCAGTTACCGGAGACTGGCCAGTTACTAGCAATTCACCCTATTTAAGGATATTATAATTTAAAATTAGGGCTTTATCTCTCCCTATATATACCTATAGATAAGCGATATAGCATTTAAATTCAAGTAACTTCAACTAGATATAAATTATGATTTCATATTTTATATAAAGCTTTGTAATAGCATAGCTTATCAGTCAATAACTGCAAGCCTAGCCAAGACGCGATTCTGTAATCGTAATTATGATTAGCGATAAGTCACGTGACCATAATAATGAATGGAAATGGTCACGTTCATTATCAGCCCATGATAGTCCACTGCTGGACGTAGGCCTCTCCTATTATTAATTATGCGTATAAACGCATTAGGAGGTAAATGCCCATAATCGCCACGCTGGGCAAGCGGATTGGCGATCGCAGTAATGTGTCCACTATGATGACGCTGCTCTGCCCATCATCAATCTTTTATCAAATAGTGGTCAGTGACACTTCAATCCCTTAGTCGACTCTTACGACAACCGCAGGAGCAGTTGGGGTGATGACAAATGTATACTTACTGCCGTTACCACACGGCATCTACACTTATCCCATACCTGGGATAACTGGGGGCAAGTTATAGGGATTGATATCGATTAAAAGATGTCGATATAGTTATAATAAAAGATGTGCTTATTGAACATTCTCGATTACAGTACAGAGGTTCGATGTCATATCTAATATCGGGCCTCTTCAGATAGTAAAAGTATGCAGATGTAATTTTAAATCGAAATAACAATTTAAATATTGATATTTTCATATTGATTGTATATTTGAAAACTATTTTAAAATAAACGCGTAAATACCCGTTTCAATTTATTTTTTATTTTAATTCATGAGTAAATACCTAATATTTATTTATGCCGAATAACATTTTGATGTTGTCATTCACAGTAACATCGATATATTTTTAGTCAATAAAATATTTTGCTACATCACTTTCGTATAAATGGCCCGAGTTATCCCAGGTATACATCACGGAACTACACTTACCACGTGCATAAACGCTGCCAAAATCATGCATTTCTTCCGGCCAAGTACATCAAGAAGCAAGCCCAGAACTGGAGTGAAGATTAAAGCACCGATAGATGACATGCTGCTGAACAGTGACGCTTCGAATTCTGTCATGGGCCGGTGGAGGGGTGTGTCGGTAGATTTGAAGTCTGGAGTGGTGAAGGCTGGCCAGGAGAATGTAATGCAGAAGCTCATTCGGATCCAGCATACTGTAAAAATTTGAAAAAAAAAGAAAATATATTGATTTCGTAGCTTACAGTTACATTTTTATGTCTGTGCCGATACTGCCGATACCTCTTTTTAAGTGATAAAGATACTTGTATTAAGAAGCATCGCTCTTCCGAACTTACAATAGCTAGTGAAGTAGATATTCTGCATACATGATAAGTGAAATAAATGTTGTGTGTGTGTGTGTGTGTGTGTGTGTGTGTGTGTGTGTGTGTGTGTGTTCATGTGTGTGTGAGGAATGAGCAATGTGATTATACATAGAGATTTTAGGCAGAAATTATGCACATGATAGGTAGGACAGTTTGTCGCCACGAGATACACTGTTCAAGTGTCCATCGGTATTAGGGTTTCGTAGTAAATAGGAACTCTAATAGTTTCACCATATCCGTCTGTCCATCTGTCACTCTCCCTACACGTAAAGTGAGGATGATTTTTAGGGTTCCGTTGCCAAAATGGCGGAACTCTTATGGTTTCGCCATGTCCGTCTGTTCGTCTGTCCGTCTGTCCGCAGCATAGCTCAGTGGCCGTTAATACTATAAATCTGCAATTTGGTACAGGTATACATATTAATCATGCCAACAAAGTGGTATAATAAAAACC
>JALPQI010021905.1:0-21230 GCA_025490895.1 Thaumatotibia leucotreta
TCGCATACGTGGAATACGATTCCCGGGTCCATTCTAAAATCCAAGATGGCGGGAACTTTTTTTTGCAATTTTCATCATTGTACTCGTTTCTGACTAATTCGCATACGTGGAATATCATTTTTGGGTCCATTCTAAGATCCAAGATGGCGGAAACTTTTTTTTTGTAATTTTCATCATTATACTCGTTTCCGACTAATTCGCATACGTGGAATACGATTTTCGGGTCCATTCTAAGATTCAAGATGGCGGGAACTTTTATTTTGCAATTTTCATCATTATACTCGTTTCCGACTAATTCGCATACGTGGAATACGATTTCCGGGTCCATTCTAAAATCCAAGATGGCGGGAACTTTTTTTTGCAATTTTCATCATTATACACGTTTCCGACTAATTCGCATACGTGGAATACGATTTCCGGGTCCATTCTAAAATCCAAGATGGCGGGAACTTTTTTTTTTGTAATTTTCATCATTATACTCGTTTCCGACTAATTCGCATACGTGGAATACGATTTTCGGGTCCATTCTAAGATTCAAGATGGCGGGAACTTTTATTTTACAATTTTCATTATTATACTCGTTTCCGACTAATTCGCATACGTGGAATACGATTTCCGGGTCCATTCTAAAATCCAAGATGGCGGGAACTTTTTTTTGCAATTTTCATCATTGTACTCGTTTCTGACTAATTCGCATACGTGGAATATCATTTTTGGGTCCATTCTAAGATCCAAGATGGCGGGAACTTTTTTTTTTTGTAATTTTCATCATTATACTCGTTTCCGACTAATTCGCATACGTGGAATACGATTCCCGGGTCCATTCTAAAATCCAAGATGGCGGGAACTTTTTTTTGCAATTTTCATCATTGTACTCGTTTCTGACTAATTCGCATACGTGTAATACGATTTCCGGGTCCATTCTAAGATCCAAGATGGCGGCTACTTATTTTTGTAATTTTCATTATTATACTCGTTTCTGACTAATTCGCATACGTGTAATACGATTTCCGGGTCCATTCTAAGATCCAAGATGGCGGGAACTTTTTTTTGCATTTTTCATCATTATACTCGTTTCTGACTAATTCGCATACGTGGAATACGATTTTCGGGTCCATTCTAAGATCCAAGATGGCGGCTACTTTTTTTTGTAATTTTCATTATTATACTCGTTTCTGACTAATTCGCATACGTGTAATACGATTTCCGGGTCCATTCTAAGATCCAAGATGGCGGCTACTTTTTTTTGTAATTTTCATTATTATACTCGTTTCTGACTAATTCGCATACGTGTAATACGATTTCCGGGTCCATTCTAAGATCCAAGATGGCGGGAACTTTTTTTTGCATTTTTCATCATTATACTCGTTTCTGACTAATTCGCATACGTGGAATACGATTTTCGGGTCCATTCTAAGATTCAAGATGGCGGGAACTTTTATTTTGCAATTTTCATCATTATACGTTTCCGACTAATTCGCATACATGGAATACGATTTCCGGGTCTATTCTAAAATCCAAGTTAGCGGGAACTTTTTTTTTGCAATTGTCATCATTATACTCGTTTCCGACTAATTCGCATAAGTGGAATACGATTTCCGAGTCCATTCTAAAATCCAAGATGGCGGGAACTTTTTTTGCAATTTTCATCATTATACCTACTCGTTTCTGACTAATTCGCATACGTGGAATATCATTTTTGGGTCCATTCTAAGATCCAAGATGGCGGGAACTTTTTTTTGCAATTTTCGTCATTATACTCGTTTCCGACTAATTCGCATACGTGGAATACGATCAAGATGGCGGGAACTTTTTTTTTGCAATTTTCATCATTATACTTTTTTCTGACTAATTCGCATACGTAGAATACGATTTTCAGGTCCATTCTTAGATCCAAGATGGCGGTAATTTTTTTTGTAATATTTGTCAATGTACTCGATTTCGACTAATTTATAAACGTGGAACCCTAATTTGGGGTTAATTTAATATCCAAGAGTTTTTATATTTAGCATGTTCTTATGAGTAGCGGAAATGCAGTACCTATAATGAAAAAAAAACGATAATGATGAAATTTACAAAAAAGTAGCCGCCATCTTTGATCTTAGAATGGACCCGGAAATCGTATTACACGTATGCGAATTAGTCAGAAACAAGTACAATGATGAAAATTGCAAAAAAAAGTTCCCGCCATCTTGGATTTTAGAATGAACTCGGGAATCGTATTCCACGTATGCGAATTAGTCGGAAACGAGTATAATGATGAAAATTGCAGAAAAAAAGTTCCGCCATCTTGGATCTTAGAATGGAACCAAAAAAATTATTCCACGTATGCGAATTAGTCGGAAACGAGTATTATGATGAAAATTGCAAAAAAAAAGTTCCCGCCATCTTGGATTTTAGAATGGACCCGGAAATCGTATTCCACGTATGCGAATTAGTCGGAAACGAGTATAATGATGAAAATTGCAAAATAAAAAGTTCCCGCCATCTTGAATCTTAGAATGGACCCGAAAATCGTATTCCACGTATGCGAATTAGTCAGAAACGAGTATAATGATGAAAATTGCAAAAAAAAGTACCTGCCATCTTAGATCTCAGAATGGACCCGAAAATCGTATTCCACGTATGCGAATTAGTCAGAAAAAAGTATAATGATGAAAATTTAAAAAAAAAGTTCCCGCCATCTTGGATCTTAGAATGGACCCGAAAATCGTATTCCACGTACCTATGCGAATTAGTCAGAAACGAGTATAATGATGAAAATTGCAAAAATAAGTTGCTGCCATCTTGGATCTCATAATGGACCCGAAAATTGTATTCAACGTATGCGAATTAAGGTACGAGTTCGCAGCCGACCGCAGGCGACAACTGCAGACGACGTGTCGCAACGACACTACTGGTTTCTATGTATTTCTATGAAATTCCCTCCGTAAAAGTTCCCGCCATCTTGGATCTTAGAATGGAACCAAAAAAATTATTCCACGTATGCGAATTAGTCGGAAACGAGTATAATGATGAAAATTGCAAAAAAAAAGTTCCCGCCATCTTGGATTTTAGAATGGACCCGGAAATCGTATTCCACGTATGCGAATTAGTCGGAAACGAGTATAATGATGAAAATTGCAAAATAAAAAGTTCCCGCCATCTTTACTCTTAGAATGGACCCGAAAATCGTATTCCACGCATGCGAATTAGTCAGAAACGAGTATAATGATGAAAATTAAAAAAAAAGTTCCCGCCATCTTGGGTTTTAGAATGGACCAGGAAATCGTATTCCACGTATGCGAATTAGTCAGAAACAAGTATAATGATGAAAATTGCAAAAATAAGTTGCCGCCATCATGGACCTCACAATGGACCCGAAAATTGTATTCAACGTATGCGAATTGGTCAGAAACGAGTATAATGATGAAAATTGCAAAAAAAAGTACCTGCCATCTTAGATCTCAGAATGGACCCGAAAATCGTATTCCACGTATGCGAATTAGTCAGAAAAAAGTATAATGATGAAAATTTCAAAAAAAAGTTCCCGCCATCTTGGATCTTAGAATGGACCCGAAAATCGTATTCCACGTACCTATGCGAATTAGTCAGAAACGAGTATAATGATGAAAATTGCAAAAATAAGTTGCTGCCATCTTGGATCTCATAATGGACCCGAAAATTGTATTCAACGTATGCGAATTAAGGTACGAGTTCGCAGCCGACCGCAGGCGACAACTGCAGACGACGTGTCGCGACGACACTACTGGTTTCTATGTATTTCTATGAAATTCCCTCCGTAGTTAGCGACATGAAGCTAGCGACGCGTCGCCGAGCGGCAGACAGCAGTGTCGCCCGACTGCAGATCAGTAGTGTCGCTGACGCTCTGCATTTAATCATAGGACATGTGGCTTGTCGTCTTTTTCTGTATAATAAAAGCAAGTCATCATCATCTTCTTCCTCTTCTAATAAAAGACGTAAAAAATTGCGATCACTATTCTCGAACACGTCAGACATCTTGTTTCACGGACCGCTCTGAATCAACTGGATGCTATCTGCAGTTGTCGTCTGCAGTCGGGATCGAAATCATGACTGCAGCGACAGGACGCAACGACGTGTCGCGACGACATGTCGTCTGCTGGTGCTGCGTGCGGTCGGCTGCCAACTTGTACCTTTAGTCAGAAACGAGTATAACCCAACTCTGTCAGGAATAACTAGGTACACTCTTCACGCTTCAAGTTCGTCTGTATACTCATTTTCACCCTGTATAATTATGTATGTAACACCCTGTATGTATGTATGTATCTATCGGATCTATGATCACTTTGTATAACTATAAAACGAAACGAAAGAGCTCGTGATTCTGAGTAGAAAAAAATGTAAAAAAGTCCATATATGGAAAATTTTAAAAAACGACAACAAAATAAAAACCCGCCCGTTTGCACCTTGTAAAACACTGTTTTTACAAAATCAAAGATTATGCGCAACAAAAAACAAAAAAATAAAAAAACAAAGTTTGAAAAAAAAAGAAACAAAATAACATTTTCAGCGCGTATTGTTAGGATTTGAACCTGGTACCACTGCTTCACAGCCGAACGCATGAACCACAATACCAACCTCCCTATATAGTGGTACGGCGAAATATGTTATGTGTTGCAAATGATCATGCGTTTCGTTCGTGGCAAGGTAGTGTATACTGTTTCAGAGCCATCTGTACAATGCCCACGAACAACAAAGATCAACCGTGGCGCCGTCTAGTAATAACAACATTTCTGGTGGATGCATTTTAATGTATGGTGCTGATATATCTACTTAAACTAAATAATCTCTGGTAATACCAAAATATCAAAAAGAGATACCTACGTAGTCGATGTTGAAACATGACACAATACACTAGTGTACGTAGAATGTAGATGTGTAGATCGATACATACCATTTTATGACTCCAATATGTGTTAGCTAGCTATCCAAGTAATAATCTACTTAGATAGACTTCACCTACATTCGTTATTATTAGGATACCTAAAAAAATTAGAATAATCAAGACTACCAGTGAACTACCAATGTATGCAAAACGTAAGCCACTTATTATTTTCTATCGTAGATAGATGTATTTTAAAAAAAGCAGTTAAAATTTAAACTAAGAGTATATTTACCCATTGTAAAAGAACAGATTTCATCCTCACACTATTGGCGATTTCAATTTATTAGAGCGCCAAAACATCTCAGTCACATTTAACCCTTAATTAACAATCTTACATTTTTCAGTTTTATCACTGAAAACAAGAATTAGTCTTATTCAAATTCATCTCAGTATAGAAGTTGTAAATGGCGCCATCTATGACTTTAACATTAAACTACTCACCGTGGCTAGAGTACGGTTCTCCCATTGAATTCAACGCCACCTAACGGAGGGTTGTGGGACTACGTAGAGGTACAGGGCGTTAACTTTGTACAAATAGAAGTGGCAGACGAAGGACTACGACCACTATGAAACCAACAATCAACTGAATCGTGAAAACAAAAATATATACTGTTCCATTACATATCCGCCTACCAAAATTTCTAAGTTTTTATTGAATAAAGTACCTAAAAGAATTGTGCTTTGATTGTACGGCTACCACCCTCTAACTTTGGATCCGTAGGTTCAAAAAATATGAAAAAAATCTGGAATCACTATTCCACTGGTTTATAGAATAGTTTAAAATAAAATTATATCGAACGTAATCGGTCCAGCCGTTTTTGAATAACTACGGAACCCTACACTGAGCATGACACGCTATGCTCTTGGCAGGTTTTTTCAGTCGATAAATGCTCGACATGTTGACTTAGTTGACTGTACATAACTCAAAAACTAGCGACAAAATGAAAAGCTGCCAGTTGCAGTAAACTTATCATTCAACCATTACCTATGACGAAAAAAAGAGAAGGGCAGCAGGATTAAGTATTACTCACGGCTCACAAGGGGTAATTCCAATTACACATTTTCTAGCACCATCAAGTACCCATGTCATTGTCAGCCATTACAAAGGCTTATTTATAAATCCCAGGGCACTGTCATTGTGGAAGTGAAATGCATCAAAACATGCGACGACGCCCCAAACGGCCTAAATAAATAATATCCACCCATTTTACATACTTCAAAGACATGTGAGGTTGACACTAAGCGTTCGTGTGACATTCCCCTTTTGTCCCTTTTACAATATCTTAATTCACACCCCTGGCTATTTTCAACCGCCGCTCCATTTCAAACCTTAACGTTCGAATTTAGAACGCCCTATTTCGAAATTCAAAAGGTTCTCTTTCATATGCTAATTCGCGTAACGCTGGCATTCAACATTAAGCTTTCTTGCAAGAAGTTTGGAGTCATTTTTGTATTATTTAGGTTTTCTATTTATTAAACGTGTGCGTAGTTAAAAGCAGTGTTATGCTCAGGGTTGTTGGCTCTTTGTAATTAATAAGTACATAGGGTAGCCATTGATATGGCAGATTGCCGAATTCACAAAGAACTTAGAGGGGCACTTAGAATAATTGTGTTCGAGACGAGTTTGTGATACGTTTTCTTTTTGAGGAATGCTAATTATCGGCTTTGGCGGCGATTATAGAGAGTGAATGCAAAAAATAAGAGGTATTAACAATAATAAGTACTTTATGCAAGATTTGTGAGAGAATACGTAACGAGGGCTAGTAAATTATAAATTATAATCCCAACATAGACACCATAATTCCTTTTTTTTTAAATAACAAAAGATTTAAGATTTGCAGTTGTATGGTAATTTAACTTATGTACTTACGAGTAAGTGCTTATTCAAAACCCAAAATTAAACAAATCAATTTTCTTTCCTCAGCTTCCGATATTTCGGCATTGTCACAAATTTTCATATTAAATTACAATTTTTAAAATTATCGGAAGCTAATGCTAAATACTTTTACCTACCCCATTTTAAATTATACATACTTATAAAAAAAATATCTTCACTTGAAATGGAAACTGTAAGCACAAAATAATATAATTAAAAGCTAAAAATCTATATTTCAGTTCATAAAATGTGCTAAAATATTATTAAGCTTTTAACAGCTTTAAACCTACCCATAATATTATGTTTCTAAGATACATTATTTCTTTTCTTTTATAACTTTACTCTAAGAACTAAAAACGTTAATCACATTACCTCAATCATCATTATCACAATTTCTAAAGCACAATCAAAGAGTTGTCAAAGGCTATCTATAGAGTTCGAAAAGGTAAAATAACAATGCCTCCGAAATCCAACGAATTGCTGACAAAAGGCCGAATAGTTTTTTGAGACGTAATAAAGTTTAATCCGAAAATCCCCTCCGGCAAGTGGGGGTTGCAGGCCAATTTATTTGTGGGTGAGACCGGTAGGGAAGAATTTTGGAGGACAGGGACACGCTACGTGGAAAATCAATGGAGTCGATGTGAACTATTTTTTTTGGAGATTTTGCAAAAGAATATAATTGTATAGCAAACGGGATTACTAACGTATAAAAGTTGATGATTGCTGAATGTGTTTCGACCGTTTTAACTAGGTGCTAGGTACTATAACTACTTAGAAGTACAACTTCTGAAAGTAGAATATATTTCTAAAAAAGCCTTATTGGCAGAGGTTTTACGTATTTTTGGCCACTGTATACACATGTAATTGAATATGATTGATAGCCACGTAAGTTATCATCTTAAAAGTTTTTTCCAAAGAAAGACAGCTATTCTAAACGCTTAAACAGTGTAAAATCTGTTCTGACAATGTTGTTTAAAATCCAATTACACTATCCTGTATCGACTTTTAAATTTATAACAAGTCCCCAGTGTAAGTATGGTAAGGTTTTATTAAATTCGAGTTATGTAAAAAGGAAGTATTGCGATACTCTCTCATCAGGATCCGTGTATTGTATTGCTATATGTAGGTATATTGCTATACTACAAACTGGATGCAAATAAAGATCTCTAAAAATGTTCAACGCCGTCTCTACTCCCGCCTCTAGTCCCCAAACCTTAACAAGATAAGAAACTCAAGTTTGCGCAAAACGCAACACAACTCGCGTCTTCCTGTTCCATTTTAACAATGCTAATGTTACAATGGCGTACAATGTCTTGAATGGTTTCGTCGACTCGGCCATCCTGACAAAAAATCAGTCATATTGGCACAAGTTCTAGTGTTACATCTTTTGTGTCAATGATTGACACTTTAATCGCGACACTATTCATTTTACACTCGTTTTCGCTCTTATCATCAATGAATAAAGATTACTTTTGGCTAATTATACACTTTTGCTATGGTAGATTCTTGTGAAAGATTGTATTTTGACATTTTCATCCTATTTTACTGGATTGTTGGCCGGAGGCTAATCGTTTGTCGTCACGACAATGATATGGGTTGTCGCATGGTTTTGATGTGAAATCGACCACCGGTAATGTACCGAATCGCATTTTGTTATCTGATTTTAAATTGCTTTTCTACTTGTTATTGTGCAAAAAATATGAAAGAGATGTCTACTATTCAAAAATTGTTTTTATTCAGGTAATACTCGTAGTTCAATCCATTGGCTGTTATATTATTTTTGATTATTATCTGATAGATACCTAAATAAAATAGTCGCATACTAAGATGCTTATAGTATTAAAATTATAGGACTCAGATTTGTTAAGTAAAAATATATGTAACTTTTCATGTTAAATCATGGTCATAAGTCATAAATTGTAAATATAATAATAATAATAATAATTTATTTCATAAATCAGGGTTACAATGATGGTTACATGCAAGTTTATGGACTAAATACATAGGTATGTTGTCTAAATATCTGTCACTGATACTTAAAATAGGCAGAGCCTGTGCTATAAGTATCAGTTTCCTTCCATTTGACTATAATTCATACAATTAGAATATGTAGTCGGCAATGCAGGCATATACAATAGCTAGTACACGAAGGTAATTTTGATAAAATGTACAACTAGGGCAGTTAGACAAGGGGAAAGTATATAATAGTTTTTTAATTGAGTGTTGTGTGTAGGTGTTAATATGTGTGTGTTAATATGTGTGTGTGTGTATGGGTGTGTGTTTACTTGTATTAAAATTGTCAGTATAAAAAGTGCTCGTAGATACTTATGAAATAGGATGTAAGAGGCTTTCGGTATGAGAGTAATTTTGATTTAGTAGCCAGTTCTTCACGGCTTGTTTGCAAGCATACTTATTCAGGTGAAGGAGGTTTAGAGAGTCATTTAACTTGCTATACAAAAAACTGCCAAGAAAGTAATAAAATCTTCTACTAAAAGCAGTCCTGCAGATAACACTACGCGGTATCTGTATTTTACGTTTACTCCTACGTTTTCGATGCATAGTGGTACTGGTAGTCGGCTCAATAGGGGGAAGAGAATCAGTATGCTTTTTTAAAACTATTTGCATGATGAATAATTGTCGAACTGTAAGGACTTTACACAGTTTGTATAGATCCTCTGTTGGGTAGCGATATGGTTTACAGTAACTCACTTTTAGAAGTGCTCGTTGTGCTCTTTCGATTTTAATGAGGTGGCTTTTTGCAGCACCTCCCCATGTGAGTATGCAGTACCCTATAAGTGACTGTGCCAAAGCATAATAAACCATGGTTATGACTTGAGGGCTAGCAACATTTCGCAGTTGCTTGAAGACATATACTAACTTACGCACTTTATTAGTAAGGACATTTATGTGTGATTGGAAATTCAGCTTGTTGTCCAGAACAACGCCTAAGTACTTAACTGTATCATCTCTATGTAACCTTGGACAGTTGCAGTTTTGTACACTGTTACATTTGTGATTATGGGCAGTGATAAATTTATTATTCAGGAATTTGGTGCTACTAGCCGTGATTGAGAAAACCAGGTACTTTGTTTTTTCTACATTTAGAGACAACGAATTACTAGTTAACCATTTCTTAACTTTGTTAAATCCTAACTGCGCTTTATTAAAGGCGTCTTCCCATGAATCTCCGGAAAAAATCAGTGCAGTATCATCTGCAAATGCAATCAATGTTCCATTGGAGAGATTAATGTTACACATATCATTCACATACAGTAAAAACAGCGTAGGACCAATAATGCTCCCTTGCGGTACCCCGTATTCAACTTCAAGTTCATTACTTATGTGGTCACCAATTTTAACACATTGCCTGCGATTAGTCAAATAACTTTTAAATAGTTTTAGTTGTGTACCACGTACTCCTATTGACTCAAGCTTATGCAAAAGCAACGGTATCGAAACGGTATCGAACGCCTTTGCAAAATCAAGAAAAATGCCTATGCATTTATTTCGATTCAATATTTCGCTAATTAATTTCGCGGGTAATGAAACCTGGACTAAGTGTCACGCACAATGTTCATAGTTGTAGTTAATAAAAGTGCATCAAAGAACCTCGTAATATTTCGGATTTGTTAAAAAATAATTTACACCCTACATCCTGCCTGAATGTGAATTTTAGGGCATTTTGAATACTGTAGGCTGTAGCACATAATAGGTGCGACATCGACAGTAGGTATGTCGACTATATCTTCACGAGATAGACTGTGCGTCCCTCTTGTTTTTCGAAATTAGAGTTAATTTATTTTATAAAACAATAGTTTTAGAAAAACTTTACCTATTACTTTTATTTCAAAATTTCTTTACCTATCAAGGATTTGTTTTCGTCTCATCCATTATCTGAGAGTATCTAACTAATAATTTTACTGAGTGTGACTCTATGATTTAACTGCAATATATTGTAAATTACATCGCACACTTACCGTGCGCAGCCGCATAACTTTAAGTCTACTTAACTGAAGAAGTTCATGTCGTAAGCTCCGCTATAAAATCATTGTGAGTTCTACTCGTTTTGCTGATAATACAGAGTGTTAAATAAAATGGCGATCTAAGATAATAAAACATTAATACATAACAACAATACTTATGAGTTTAAAACACATGACAAGAAAAAACCGACTCTTCCATACATTTCGGTTATATCTATATTTGGCCATTTATGTGTAACTTTTTTTTACTTTTCATATTTGGTCAGTGACACCTCAATCCGTTAGTCGACTCTTACGACACCCGCGGGAAGAATTGGGATGGTGATAAATGTATTCTTACTGTCGCCACCACACGGCTAATTTAATATTAGTGTCACTGACCATTCTTTGATAGAAGATTGATGATTGGCAGCAGCGTCATAATAGTGGACACATTACTTCGATCTCCGATCCGCTTGTCCAGCGTGGCGATTATGGGCATTTACCTCATAATGCATCTATACGCACAGTTAATAGGAGCGGCCTACATCCAGCAGTGGACTGAGATAGGCTGATCACGTGTGTTTCATATTTGGCTCCGTAATAAAAGTTGGTCAAAGGTATAAAGAGATTCATGTTTTAAATCTAACTAACCTAATCTATTGGCCCTTGTGGCATTGTACCGAGGATGCTGGCGGCATTTCCTCGCTATATCGCAAACTAATTTTATCAAAGATATCAAATGCAAGCAACCTTTCCCAGATGAGCGCTTAAAACATCCCCTTTAACAAAAACTCTGTTATAGTTTTTTAGAATACCACGGATGCACAACAAATGCCTTACAAATCTGTTCAAAATAGCAGATAATATGCAATGAAGGGCCCAACAATGGACACAACAGGCTCCTTAATATCTCCATCCTCACTGAAATACGATTTAATAACGTTTTGTTAGAATGCTCTTTTAACGAAGCTCGATTTTATTTGTTAACCAACCAATCATTACCGACCTTTAAAGGTCCTTTCGCGTTTTAGAAATCTCTTATGTTGAAGTGTTATGGTAAAAGCGTAGAGGGTCAAGTAATGTTGGTTGGTGGGCAAACTCCTTCCGTTTGGCAAGTTTTTGTTGTAAGTAATAATCGGTAGATCGTTGGGTGCTCTTACTGCTCATTCATTGTCATAGCTGTATGGAAATGCTTATTTTGTTTTGTTCGGTTTATAAGCTTTGAACTCTTTGAAGAGGTATGAAAGTTAAGCGTTGATAAATAAGACTTGTACATTGATTGTAGGTTTTCTTTTGGTTTAGATAGTTTTGATAAATCAGTAATTTCAAGCGGACAATTTTCCAACAACAAACAATGCATCCCCTTTTAGTTCAGTTCAAGTGGGCTACCATATCATGATCCCTTAAATAAATGCGATTCAGTTTAGGTTCGGCCAGTTTCGACAGTTATTCTATGGAACTGACACATCGTGATTCAGTTTAGGTTCTAAACTGAAACGCATTAGTAGATCGTGGTAATTAATGGTAACCCTCCAGTTCTCGGGTCTACTATTTGAAAACTCGCTTATTTTTTTTATAACGGAGGCCTAACGTATGCGGAATGAAATCTGGACAAAGTTAAATGTTATATTGAATAAATAATAACATTATTATTTTCTTAAACATTCACGTCTCTTAATATTGATTTTAACAAGGATTCATGCAAAATAAAAACTAGTTGCATCCAAAGTGTACAACGTCAGTTTTATAGTACTTCAGTACATTTTTCTTGCCTCTAATTTTAACTTCAGTAGGAATATTTTTTAAACAATAGTACATTACTATAGAGGACGGGAAACGAAGGGTTACAGGCCAAGTAGATATATCTGGCCGAAGGAACTGAGGCCAGATAGGAATACGCGGCCTGTAACCCTGTTTCTCGCCGAGATTTGTATAGTGCTTTACTCAAACTTGCCATGAAATAAAACGAACTGATTCCGCCGAACCATACTATTTGATTTGTAAATAATCCAATAGTACAGTATCGTACAACATTAAAAAAAAACATTCGCGCCTAACTTTTTTTTAAATCCGTTTGAGGTATCCTTTTACCTGTTGGTTTAGTTCTTAGGTTAATTTTTTTTCTGTGGCTGAATGTCAAGACCTAGTGTCACAATTTAACGTTTCAAAACAAAAGACAGTTTGTTTGCAGTCCTAGGTGTGAAATAAATACATGAAATCTTTTTACATATCATCTTAGCATATGACACCGGATATATAGTATTTCCGGGCTTAATTTAAAGTAAGTAACATCAACATTCCGTAGCAAGTTTGAGAAAACATCCTTTGCTTGCTTGCTCATTATATTTCATATTCTTGTCCATTGGGCTATTGGTGTTCTAACAATATAAGTTACTACCTATGCTAAAAATGTTTATTGAAGTTACCTATAACTCCTTCATTGTAACATCCGTTACTGAAAAACCAGTGTTTTTTTACACTTTTTGAACGAAGTCACATTTTCATAGTTGTTTATATTTTCGGTGTTGGTAGGCTTCCTCTTTGTTAAAGTTTCGCGATACCCATATACCTTAAGGATTTATTTTTATCAACTATGTTGATGTATTTAAAGACCGTATTGTTATTTATAAATACAAGTTCAACCTGATCTAACTCTTGAAATATGTATTATTTTGCGTTTCTATGTTCTGAGTGTATGGCGTGTAGATATTTTTGAGTGTTATGTGATATATGGCTACTTTCCAAATTATTTCTTTTAGGGTCTTTATGATGCTTTCAATATTGCCTATCAAACGTATTTCGGACAAACCTATTCAGCTGAATGTAAGACTATTTCAGCGACTGCATGGTACTATTTTTAGAAACAATGATGCAAAATGCTGCCCGAGTATATTATCTAAACGGTGTCTTCATGATTCCCCGAATAATAATACGCAAATTAAATGTGGTGGATTTAATGTTTTACTTAAAATGGGATTTTTACACAACGATTTAGATGACCTTCACTTTCTTATGCGTATGAGAACAGTAAAACAGCTATAAGAATCAGCCACACATAAAAGCCTTAATGAATCACCATGGGCTTGAAGGCTTGATCCATCGTTGTAACAGGAGGATATAAATGCTCCACGATAGTTATATTGGATGTCAAAGTCAGAATACACGTAAGCTATATACCATATTCTCTTTAAAATATTCTTTCACGAATTCAGGACATCGTTTTGTGAAATACAAGTCCTATGAAAATACCTAAATGTTTGACATTACGAAACACGTGAAAGCGTGTCTCTCATAGTACGATTTTTTTTGTGTGTGATGTCGTCTTTTTCGCAGACCGTAAATTATTTTGCAGTATTTGTCCGAAATATTTTTTATTACTCGGGAGGATTGGGTTAGTTGTGTCTAATCCAGATACTTCACGTCGAGCTTTCAGGATGAAATGTGTACCTTATTAAAGCAGTAATTGGACACATGTATGTTTTTTATGTAAAAATGTAATTAAAAAAAAATACGGCCTAGTAAAGTTGTATTTATAAATAACGATACAGTCCTTAGAAGTCCTTCAGAGCTCTCTGTTCGATTTTGTGATTGGGTCTAACGTAATTTCCCTTCTGAGCTATCCCAGAAAAGTGGCTGTAGCCAAAATAATACACTAGGGTTTTTAATGTGATTTATTGGAAAGAAAAATAATGCGAAATTATTATAAAACAGTGTTTCAAACCTACTACCTACTTCTAAAACTTCAGAATTATCGTCGATTTTGGCCATAGCAGATGTGTCCTGTGGAAAATAAATGCAGTTTTGCGACACTGACCGCATTCATATATTTGACGTCGACTGTTCACTCACCATCACAGTTCATCATCATCATCATCATCTCAGCCATAAGACGTCCAATGCTGAACATAGGCCTCCCCTCTGGACCTCCACATGTACCGGTTAGATGCGACCTGCTTCCAGCGTGTGCCGGTGACCTTCATAAGGTCGTCTGTCCATCTTGTGGGTGGATGTCGTACGCTGCGTTTGCCTAGCCGTGGTCTCCACTCGAGCACTTTTCGACTCCATCGAGTTCTACTTGATTGGATTGAAAGATTCCAAAACACACAAAACTTCCCAAATTAATAAACAAATGTCTACAAATTGATTTAGCATTGAGATACTATTTCAATTTAATTTAGTTTTTTTTTACTTGTTCAAAATCTGTCCAGATTTTATTCCGCATACGTTAGCAAACCTTTTTACAACACTATTGCATAAAGTAGGTACTATATAAAAACCTTTTAACTTGTTTCCTATGAACACGATCCTGATAAATGATCGCCAGAAGGTATATTTCGAACAACCTGTAGGTATATCAGCAATGTTGGATATACCCTGAATAAAAACTCATTTTAAAATAATCCGATTCCACTTTGTCGCTGTCGAATAGGTTTATAAAGCTTTTAGCATCACTTTGCTTCGTAAATCTATTTACCAACTAAACTTTCACTATTCACTACGTACCTAAAATGATGCAAAATGCGTGGCAAGCTGGCGGGGAACTAAACGCAATACACCATATCTAACAAAATATGTGGTACCAAAGTTATCATCATTAAGTTGAAAAAAAATACGAAAAATTTATAGGTTTAGTGGGCGTTAATTAGAATAATTAGTCCTTCAGTAAGCTAAATTAAAACTTACGATGTGGTTGTAGGTACTACTCAGCGAGGGTATATGTATAGTTTAGTTGTTAAAATATGACTTGAAATCGTGAAAGTTTCATTCAATATACTTTCTGTCAGGGATCGGAACCGTGATTTTCTCCATACAAAAGAACGGTTCTTTTTTCGTTCATTTTCGTTCTTCGGTTTATAAATTCTAAGTTAATGGAGTAATTTAAAAATACGATACTATAAATAAAACTATGAAACCGGATAAACTCGCGTATATTAACTAATTTTAATGTAGTGTTCGAAACGTCGGAGTGAAGTTAAAATTAGTTAATATACGCGAGTTTATCCGTTTTCATAGTTTTATTTCATGTGTAATCCTCGCGGTAACCGAAGAAAATATTACAATATTATAAATTACATAACATATTGAGATACTACATAAGGAGTAAAACATTTTAACATATTAGGCTATTTCGAGGTTTTTATAAAATAATGGTTTCGCTACCTGCTATCATTACTTCCGAAACTATAACATAACTAATAAAAAAAAACTTTTAGGAGGCTAGTCCGTCTCTAATCCTATCTGGAAACGGGAATGTTGTAACAATATTGGCCACATTCTGTAAATAAATACAGCACTGACTAGTATTCCCACTTTGACAATTCAACTCTTGTGTAGGTGACAAAGTTAAGAGAAGCCTGAATCCTGTTGTATGTAGTTGTTGTAACTTATCCATATGGGTAATTTTTGTTTGTGTTTGCATTTGGAACATGTATTAACCAGAGAATTGACCGGTAGTTGCTAAGTTAAGACCGAGTGGCTGAGCACGTGGGTTCGATTCCCACCTCGGATTGGACGTTGGTGATCTTGGTCGTTTTTTCTTTGGTATATGACATCCAATATTTATTTTATAACTATGTATTATCCATTTGAATAGGTCACTGCTACACACGACAGGTGACTTACTTGAATTGTTTCCCAAGACACATCAGAATAGATCTCAAGCACGTACATCTGCAAAATCTTTCATAACAATACCTCCAAACTTTCCATGCAAATAAAGCTCTCGTCGCCAAAATATAACATCCGCGCCGAAATTAGGCGCGAAATCGCTCACGAGCGCTCGCAAAAACCTTGTTAGCCGCCATATTTGTGCGACAGTAGGGGCGCGCCCTATGTACACAATCGCCAACTTACCGCAGCCTCTCAAAAACTTCACATTGCTCCTTATCTCTCTGTAATAGAGTCCATTCCCGGATATTTTCGACTTGACAAAAGGCAAATCACGTGTGAAGGGTGTACGGGTAAGGGTGTGGGCAACACACCCTCCGGTGTCGCAATTGTGACGGTATAGCACGAAATGGATACGCAACAGGATACGAGAAAGTGATATTGCCTTTGGTTTTTTGGCTTTGTTTGGCCGCATGGGCTTTATTTGAATATTTAATGAGTAACCGACATGGTACTCTATATTATGTTAGAAGTGAGTTTTCATTGGTCAGTCGTGGCTCGTGGCTAGCATTCTCTTAATAAGGCTCGATTTCTTCAAACTTTTACTCTCGGATAGTAATGTGAATACTGCCATAGTAATTTGACACTGGTATCTTAGAGTAAGCTTTATTCTTCAAATACAAGTTTGGTGAAATTGTGCCTAGTAGTGAATGTAAGTATACCTATTATTTATAGGAAATCCAACACTAATGATCTAATGAACTTATACAGTGTTTGAAAAAATGAAGTGATAAATTGAGAATCATTTATTTCGCCAGAGACATGGCCAGCAATGATATAATAAAATAGGTGCTTTATATGTCATATAATAAATACTAGGATTCAAACGTAGAACCATTAGCTTGGTCAACATTAAATTTTTTATACTGTCATCGATGACTACATAAACTCCGTACCTAAACTATAGACACCTCAAGCATTTATGATAATTATAACATGAACGACGCTTTCATAATGCTTTTAAAAATACACTGGTTTTAACCAAAACGTAATAGCTAGGAGATACATAATGGTAAAACGGATAAATTAATAACATATCATAGCTTCGCGTTATAAACAACTCTCGTTTCCGTTATAGCACTTGCCTTTAAAGTACACAGTCTAAGCCCATGAGGCGCAAAACATTTTTAAGGTTCCGTACCCAAAAGGTAAAACGGGACTACATTGCGAAAGCTCCACTGCCTGTCTGTCTGTCAGTCGCCAGGCAGTATCTCTTGAACCGTTAGACAGTTGACATTTTCACAGATGCTGTATTTCTGTTGCCGCTATAACAACAAATTCTAAAGAATAAAATAGATTGAATGTATTGTGAAAATACGAAGCAAATTATTTATTAACTAAATATTTTTGATTTGTACTTTTTATTTTTCGCCAGTAGTCACACTACTTAATCACTACATAGTATAAAATACAGTCACTTTTTCTGTCCATATGTCCCTTTGCACGCTTAAATCTTTCAAACTACGCAACGGATTTTTGATGAGATTTTTTTTAATAGGTAGAGTAATTCAAGAGGAAGGTTTATAATGTAGGTATAGTACCCGTGCGAAGCCGGGGCAGGTCGCTAGTACTATATAAATTATAAATATTAGATGTCATATACCAAAGAAAAACGACCACGTTGCGTCGGACGTTAGGTGATCTTGGTCGTTTTTCTTTGGTATATGACATCTACTATTTATAATGAAATAGATATTTAAGGAGGTCATACAGCAAACGTGATTTCTTATAATAAATTGATATTGGTACGGAACCCTTCGTGCGCGAGTCCGACTCGCACTTGACCGGTTTTTTGAATTACGAAATGCCTTTAAAAGGCCGTAGAAAAACGCTCTTCGGAAGACACGACGCGCAATAACGGGCATTCCTTCGGAAGAATGCAATAGTTTGGTATATTGAGTCAGCACCATCGGGCGGGATCGATTGCGATTACATCGCTAGAGGGCTAGTTCTAAGAAAAAAATAGTGTATAAAATGCTGTAATGTTAGGCACTTTTTTAAATTCGTAGAAGAATAATAGGTTTAGATTTTGGGGGCATTTATACGATTGAGTCGACTAAGGGATTGAAGTGTCACTTACCAATATTTGATAAAAGATTGATGATGGGCAGCAGCGTCATCAAAGTGGACACATTACTGCGATCGCCAATCCGCTTGCCCAGCGTGGCGATTATGGGCATTTACCTCCTAATGCGTCTATACGCATAGTTAATAGGAGAGGCCTACGTCCAGCAGTGGACTATCATAGGCTGATGATGTGTGATACGATTGCAAAAAAAATTACATAGTTAAAACAAAACACGATCGCGTCAATTGTGTTACGAAAACTAGTGATTCAAACTGTGAAGTATACTCTGTACAACAACCTTTGGCAGTAGAAAAAGGTGGCAAGTTTAAAGAATGCAAGTGCTTTTTGTGATCGCTCACAGAAAATTTCAATTTATTGCCTTATTATTTTCACCCTCAAAAGTTGTTACGCAAAATTTAACTTCGTAACACAAAAATTATGACGGTAAATTTTGTGTTAATTAAAAGCCCTTAGCATATATAAAAAAAAAAATAATTTAATTTTATGAGCTGACGTTAGGCCGTGGGGTTTCTGGCCGGCGACCGCCGACCGACGCGTGTCCGCCGCCGACGACGTTCGATTGTCTTGTTCGGGAATGTTTGAGGGTGGTTTCTCTGAAACGTTGCCGGCAGCGGGTAACCGACGACGTGTCAGAGAAACTATCCTCAAACATTCGCGAACAAAACATTCGAACGTCGTCGTCGGCGGACAAGCGTGGCGGAGGCCAGAAAACCCACGGCCTTAGTCGTCCACGTAACTGTGATATGGTCGCAGCACTCGCAGCATCGATATAATGTTCTGTACTTGACACTGTTCAGAAAAGTAATGCGCCTTTCTTTGAAAGCGCAATACCTACGTGATAACTTGTTATTGGCAGCATGACGATGACGCAATTACAATGACGCAAGCGTTATCCACCTGAATGATTTTTCCTTGATCACTTACCCCCTTATTCATAAACGTCTCCTAACTTAGTAAGCCGCTAAGTATTGTTTGTCCTTTTTGCTCTTGGCTCGGTTTGATAATTTAGGAGACTAATTTATTCATAAAATAAGGGGGTTATTGACTTACTCGCTGTAGTCAATTGCTTGACGTCAAAACCGTACTCTTTAAAGAGACAATAATATTGTTATTCGAAGTCTTGACAGAAACATTAAAATAGTAGGTACTTATATTACGATACATTAGTTCGAAAAGAGTTGCGACACGAGTTACGACTTTCCTTTTCACACATATTTCAGGTCTAAACTTTGAGGGTCGTGTTTTAGTTCATCGCCACTCGTTTTCAACTTAAAATATCGTAATGTAAGTAATATTTTAGTGGCGCCACTGTGATGTAAATGAGACTCAGTCTCTACCGAGTTTCTCCCAGCCAAAAAGCTAGTGTTTTATTATGGAGACATTAGTGTTATTTCACGCTATTACTATTTTAATGTTACCTACTTTACGACAAATTAGCCCGCTACTTTCGAAGTTCGAGTAGACATATAGAATAGATAAACTTTGTTTAATACCTACAGAATAAACAAACAAAATAATGTTTTTGTGCGGGTAACGACGGTAAAAACGGTATGCCAATGAAATTGTATTAAACTTATACTTTCGTCGACTAGCCGGAATTATTTCTACATCAAACAAACATTGCATTGAATACTTCTACTTTCACTTAAGAGGTTTGCTTTTATAGCGAGATTTGGATCCACAGCCAAACTTATCAATAGTTTTGTACCAAATAATAGTTTTGTCTCTTGAATACCAATTTAAATATTAGATGTCATATAGGTACCCAATAAATACCGAAGTAATGAATAAAACAATTAGAGTTGTTCCACAAAAACAATCTTCCGCAAAAACATAACGCCAACATTGCCAACCACTTTAGATGGGGCTTTTTAGTGTATTTCAAATATCGAATCGCAATATTAATCGCAGACTACAAAACTTAACGGAAACTGGCCCTGAATAAACGCCAAATCACCGCCCTTCCTCGGTGTACGTTTCATCTCAATTCATCGCCCAGCCCTTAGCCGAGGGGTTGAATTAATACTAGCAATTAAAGAAGGGCTTAGCCGAACTCTCTCCGGGAAATTCAATTATTGAAGCTACAGATCACTTATTAGATGGAGCGATCGGATCAATCGTGGCTGTTACACATTGATTTACACACTGAATCAATTGGAAGCCTAGGAGTCATCATATCACATCATCATCACATCATCAGCCTATCTTAGTCTACTGCTGTACGTAGGCCTCTCCTACTAACTATGCGTATTAGGAGGTAGAGGTTAGGGAGACTGCCCATAATTACCACGCTGGACAATCGGATTGGCGATCGCAGTAATGTGTCCACTGTGATGACGCTGCTGCCCATTATCAATCTACTATCATGAATGGTGAGTGACACTTTAATCCCTTAGTCGACTCTTACAACACCCGCGGGAAGAGTTGGTAATGTTGATCGCTTGGTAACCTCAAACTTTGATTCGGCGACCGCATTAGCGACTCATTTGCTTAAAAATTTTGGTTGAGCTTTAATTCCGATGTACAATAAGAGTGACAGCTGGTAACCACAGTTACCAAAAGCAATTGAGTGGTTATGCGACCAAGGAAGTCTTACCATGTCTCGTAAGTTATGTTGTGTTACATTTTAGAGGGACGACCAAGCTGCCGCGAGCATCTGGTGTGCTGCAATGTAGTATCGGGAATTCATGGCGATGTTACATGATAACACCCCGTTATAAATTATAC